>QVTF01003280.1:5000-22500 GCA_003573665.1 Oxygymnocypris stewartii
TAAAATACACAAAAATATCATTGTGTCAGATTTACTGGCTGTTTGCATCTGTTATCCAGTCTAACACTCACACACACACACACACACACACACACACACACTACACTACCACACACACACACACACTCTTTCTCAGCGCGCGCACACACACACACACACACACACACACACACACTCGCTCTTTCTCGCGCTCGCACACACACACACACTTCTCACGCACACACACAACACACACACACGCTCGCGCTCTCCTCACACACACACACACACACACACTCGCTTTCTCTCACACAAACACAGACACACACCACACACACTCTCTCTCTCTTCCTCACTCACACATACACACACTCTCCTCACACACACACACACACACACACACACTCTCTTTCTCACTCTCTCTCTCTCACACACACACACACACACACACACACTCTCTCTCTCGGACACACACACACACCTCACTCGCACACACACACACACACACACACACACACGCTCTCGCTCTTCGCTCGCTCTCTCACACACAACACACACACACACACACACACACAGGCCTCTTTCTCACTCTCTCTTCCTCACTCACACACATACACACATACGCTCTCGCACACACACACTCTTTCTAACACACACACACACACACACACACGCTCGGCGATGGCTCACTCTCTCACACACAACACACACACCCCACACGCCACTCGCGGGCGCAAGCGCGCTCGCGCACACACATACACACACACCAACTCCCCGCTCGCGCGCGTCCGTTCCTCACTCACACCACATTACACACACACTCTCTCTCGCTCACACACACCCACACCACAACACACACTCTCTCTCTCTCTCTTCCTCACTCACACACACTACACACACACGCTAGCGCGCACACACACACACTCGTGCTCACACTCACACACATTACACACACACAACAACCACCACACACACACACGCCACACTCTCGCTCTCTCACACCCACCCACTCTTTCTCACACTCACACACAGCACACACACACACACACCACCGCGTCGCTCTCTCTCTCTCTCTCACACACACACACACTAACCCGCTCGTGACAGTCAGGGTTCATACGGTCATGAAAAACCCGGAAATTTAAAAACAGCAATTCCAGGCCCGGAAAGTAAAAAAAATTATGTAAACCCAGAAAGTTTTGTAAAAGTCATGTTTCACAATCCTCTGTATAATAGAATTATGTTTAATTAGGTCCTCAATTTCGGTGCGGGATTGCGCATAGGCTATATCGCATTACTCATTCCAGCAGCTTTCAACTTTAAAATGAGGTAAATTACTGCGAAACATGTATTCAATATAGCGTATATAGGTTAGATGAGTAAACCCATCAGATCAAGTCAGTCGTTATAAAACCGCATCAGCACCGAGTCCTCT
This sequence comes from Oxygymnocypris stewartii, assembly GCA_003573665.1. Classification (NCBI taxonomy): domain Eukaryota; kingdom Metazoa; phylum Chordata; class Actinopteri; order Cypriniformes; family Cyprinidae; genus Oxygymnocypris; species Oxygymnocypris stewartii. Next base: position 6,415 of record QVTF01003280.1, read on the forward strand.
CTCTCTTTGACCGTCTCTTAACATCGGCGCATCTAGAGCTGCACGCTGCGATACAAGACTTTAGATTGCGTTTCGGTCATTGTTGCATCGTCACACAAATGTATCTTTTTAAGCCATTCGGTTCTCATGGTCTCCAAAGGCGCTTTCTGTGCGCTCACAGTCACACCCAAAGCACGCGCTGTGAGTACCAAAGCAAACAAGTTGCGCGTAAGTGGCCAAATACACACAAAATGACATCAAAAGTGTTGTCTGGCGAGTATCCTCATAAGCACTGTCAGTTTTGTCTTAAGTTAATGTAAACAGTTATGAAAGAAAAGCGCATGTGTTTCAGTATTGGATCCGTGAAAGCAGTCTTGTGACAGCATGCCTATAATAAAGCTGTCATTAATGTTAATCAAGCAACAAAAGACAGAAAATCCCTCACTGCTCTTGACTAAATAATTTTTGTTGAATAACTTTATTATGTTAATTTACACTTTATTCAATTTCTGTAGCCTATTTAGAAAATGTAGTTAATAATTGGCTTGCATCATTACTGATTTATCTTATCCAGCCGCAAATAATCAGAATGCATTTTATTATTACCCGATGCGCGGATCATCCGCAGCGCCCGCGGATATAACCACCATCCGCGCATCACTAATACTGATGCATCTGCCTAGTATGTTTCACGAATATCAGACGTGGTCCCCTGAGTCCCCGGGGCCCTAAGCGGCCGCTTACCTCGCCTAATGGTTAAGTTCGCCCCTGACTATATCCCACCAGTTTTATAAAAGCCCTTCATATAAAGCTCGTCACATGTTTAGAACAAACTGTATGAAGCACTTTCTCAGCTGAAGCTCAGTCGGTGTCTTCCCAGATGCGCTCGTATCAAATTACTGTATTAACGGTATTGCTTCATACCGTATCGCTTATAAAATATATATCGTACAAGCTCGATATACCGCCCAGCCCTAACATATACATTATATTAAAGGGGTGGTTGACTGTTTTTTTTCTAGGCTTGATTGTGTTTATGGGGTGCAGTCTAGCATGTGTTCATGTTTGTTTTTTTTAAAAACGCATTATTTTTCACATAATTTGCCTTTATTCGGTGGTCCACGGACATGCAAGACCCTGTACGTTATTGTATTAAATTAGTTGTAATCGTTTAGCTACTCGTCTTCATCGGCAACACGCACGATTCATGTCGAATCTGGCTACCTAGCTACTGTTCAAATTAAATTACAATTAAAATATGATAAATAAAATAAAGACTACAAGCCTCTCTCGAAAAACACGACATTTTAACCATTTTAAAATAATGACATTTTAACATGACATTAAGCAGAACATTGTAAGAAACGTTATAATCGTGATACGGTTACAGTGGACATTTCAAAACAATTTTCCCAATTTGTTACGTGGAATACGTGATTTTTGTTTTGTTTTTAATCTACAGACTGGCTTTCATCCACTAGTGTGAACTCCAGACTGTGAATCAGTGCAGACGTCGTGCGGTTTATTAAATAAACACTGTTCTAGTCCTTCAGATGATCTCCTGCTGCGTCTAGATCTGTTTGAATGCAGCGCTGCATCTATGTTTATCCCGTCACACAGATGCATTCGAAGGACAAGGGGCCGAACAATGATGTCCTTCCTTAGTATTTTTGTGTTGTTTTCTAGTATAAATATCTGTAAGAAGAAGATCCTAACCCTAATCTAAACAATATTGTTTTTCTTACCCCATTGGCAGATATTTTTTACTTGTTTTAAGCATAAACTAACAACATTTACTTGTCAAGTAAATGCATCTTGATTCAAGATATTTATAAGAAAATAAGACAAAAATACTAAATAAGAACATGATTTTTTGTAGTGTAAAAGTGTTAAAGTATTGTTCATATGGCAGAAATGCTCCGTTCTAAGATTACACAAATCATGCAAATCATTAGTTAACAAATCATTAGTTAACATAGTTGCATATTCATTAAAGGGGTCATCGGATGCAAAATTCACTTTACAAGTTGTTTGAGCATAAATGTGTTGGAAGTGTGTGTACACATCCATCCCATAATGATAAAAATCCACCCAGTGTTTTTTTTTAAATCCCTACTTTAAAATCCTCTTTCTCAAATCAGGCTGAGATTCCTGTCAGAATGTAGTTCTACACAAGCCCCTCCCACGAGAGTTGATTGACAGATCCGTCTTAGCTTAGCCCCGCCTCCTGAGTGAGCTGAGAGCTGTCCTCTGGTGCAGGGAATACAAGATGTCTCAGATTAAGCGATTATATTGTTTAATTGTTGGATGTAATAATGAATATAGCAGTCGTCATTTACTTTCATCATCTGAGCTGCTGATTAATGTTACTTTCGCTTTAAAGTGAATGTGCGCCTTTCCCATGATCTACATAAATGCATCTATGTTCCCGCAAATCATTCGTGATCCAGCTTCATCTACAGAAGAAGTGTTTTAATTAATCTTTGCAAATCGCCTTTCTCAATAATGTGCTAGTTAGCCAGGTCAGCGGCTGAAGTTTAGTGCACTCCATAGATGTATATACCTAGATGCCTCATTATGGACTGTTACTATGGGCCGCGATACGTCATTTTTGGAACGGTCTGTGAATCTTTGAGCACACTGACTACGTCTACAACAGAAAGTTATACGTTTGAATATTCAGTGATTATTATGGTGAATGCGAGATCTGGAGTGGTCGAATAGGGATCTACACATATCTATGCTCTGCTCGTCACTCCATTGAAGAGAGGGGCGGAGTCAGCAGAGCTCATTAGCATTTAAAGCAACATGGACCAGATCAGCATGCTGAAAACAGAGCTGATTTTGACGGGGTAAAGAAGGTGTGTTTTACACTACCATTGAGAATTATTTTCATTAAGACCCTAAAGAATCATATAAACGTGTGTAAAATGGGCATCTGATGAGCCCTTTAAAGCAGAAACAATAAACGCATTAAGGCAGGGATTGCATGTTATGATTGTAATGATCTAAGTAAAATGTGGCTGTTTTAACGATGTGTTTGTCGCAGTAACGCTGCTCATCCTCCGCTGTGTTTTTCAGGATCCCTTCGTCTTTGAGCCCAGCTGCCTTTTCAAAGTCGACGAGTTTGGCTTCTTTCTCACGTGGAAAAGTGATGGAAAGGTGTGATTTATGCTTGTTAAAGCAGCTGATGCAGTCTCTGAGTGCTTCTTCATGTCTCTCGTCTTCTCCTCACACTCTCATCATGTCGTGTTTGAAAGCTGCAATTATAATCATGTGGAATTATTTTACATTTGATGATTGTGCCTGTAGTTTTAAATATTGTAAAGGACTGTGTGTGTCTGTGTGTGTGGGGGGGGGGTGAGTGTGTCTCTGTGTGTGTGTGTGTGTGTGTGTGTGTGTCTGTGTGTGTGTGTGTGAGTTTTATGTTTGTATAGTCAGTCACTGACATTCTGTACTATTTCTGAAAAATGCCCTTAGCAGAACTTTGCCTTGATGAATTGTGTTATTATTCATATTCATCTTTATAAATGACTGATCATGAACTCTGCACTGAATTGCCGTAACCTCCATGATTGTGTCTCGCAGGAAGGTCAGCTTCTAGAATGTTCTCTGATCAACAGCATCCGTCCCGGAGTCGTGCCGAAGGTAAAGATGCTCCTGTTTGAACTTAAATGAATCATCCAAACGAACACATAATCGTTCAGATTAATCGAGTTTATACAAATACAATATACAAATTAAGCTCAGATGAGCTTTATTTGTCACATACACAATTATACAGAGTATAATGAGGAGTGAAATGTGTTCTCCGCATTTAACCCATCCAAGTGCGGAGCAGTGGGCAGCCGACTGTGCGGCAGTCGCGGACTTCCTGCCGGAGCCGGGATTCGAACCCACAACCTCGGGTTTCAAGTCCAACGCTCTATCCATTAGGCCACGACTGCCTCCTGTTTAACTTAACTGTTTAGTTAAATTAGTGAACATTGGTCAGAGTTACAGTTCTTGTGATGAAGATGAGGCATTGTGGGATTGACGATGATCTGCGGGTCACATGACCTGACAGGACTCAGGAGACTCTCTGTCTGTCTGTCTGTCTGTCTGTCTTTCTGTCTCTGTGTGTGTGTGTGTGTGTGTGTGTGTGTGTGTGTGTGTGTGTGTGTGTCTCTGTCTCTGTGTGTGAGTGTGTGTGCATGTGTGTCTCTGTGTGTGTGTGTGCACGCGTGCGTGTTTCTGTGTGGCTGCGCAGCCGCGCCCGCGGTTTGTCTTCAGCGGTCAGGTGTTCGAAGCAGGAACGTTTACCCAAGCTTGTGTTTGTAGAGGCGGCTCATGTTTACAGGACCTAATGGTAACCCGCTTCAGCTGTTTGTTAAGCAGGAGGGATGTGTGTTTAGTCACGTTAGCGAGCGTCTGCAGACACGTTTACGTCTCCCATCACATTATAACAGTTCAGTTAATGGCTTCAGAGGTTTCCACGTGCATGATGCTGCTGGCACAAAAACACACCGTTTCTCGGAGTTCAGATGTTCAGATGGACATTTGTCAGCGTCTTCGACCAATGACGTGTGGAAGTACGGGTCCTTAAACATCATTAAAGCGAGATTTCACCCAAAAATGAAACTTCTGTCATCATTTGGTCCTCGTTGACTGCCATCGATGGCTTTCGTTTCCAATATTCTTCAGAATGTCTTTGTTTGTTCTCCACAGAAGACAGAAACTCACACAGGTTTGAGGAAGAGTGAAGAATAACAGAGGCTTCTTTCATTCATCACTTTAAATTGATTAATTACGATCAAATTATTTATATAAATTTAAAATCTTTATGACCTTTTATTTATATGTTAAAATTTAATTATTCGGATTGTTTCAGTTTTATTAAAATGAACCACTGGTCTTTCATAGTACCATATATTTAGATCATGATAACCACAGTAGCACTTCAATATCATTGTCAAAATACACACACACATATATATATATATGATATGTGTATCGAAAACAGTAGTCTAAATACATTATTAGGCTATAAATGCACAAACGCTATATCTAACTTAACCTTACTCCTTTAATACATTTAATTGATGTCTACATTAATAACATAACAACATTTCTTATCAATATCCCAAATTTCAACAACATGGTGCAGTTGTTAGTACAGTAAATCCTAACGATTTGTAGATTGAAAGACAGTGTTTCCATGTAGCGAACATTTATCGAACTCTTATCAAGGAATATTATATCACAATAATTATCATTATCGTTTTATCACCCAGCCCTACACTAAATGAATCAGACCTGATGATGCCATAAACACGCAAACAGCTTCAACGTTCATTGTAGTTGATCGTGTTGATCAGTTATGAAGGTTATTGTAAGTTTCTGCATGAGCTGATGTTTGCACGCATGGCGTGTTTGGTTCCTAAGGACCCAAAGATCCTGGCGTCTCTGGAGGCGGCGGGGAAGAGCGAGGCGGATCTGGACGGACGCATCATCTGCGTGTGCAGCGGGACGGACCTGGTCAACCTCAGCTGCATGTACATGGTGACGGACAACACGGACATGACCAAGGTGAGCGTTACCACGGCGACACGTCTGACCCGGTCAGTGCCAAAGTGACCAGCCACCACCAGCATTTTTTGATGCATGATTTTCACTAAAATGTCATGGCCTCCAGAATATTTGTTGTATGGATATCTGAACATGCAATACTTAATAATAAAGAACAGAATCAATACTTTTTTTCAACACAAAATATAAAAAGCATCATTTTGAGCAAAAAGCTGAGAAAACCGCATTTTAATCAAATACTACATCTGGATCATATTCGGTAATATTATCAATGCAAAGATTCAGTAGATGGCTGCCATCAGTATCCCAAAGCTTGCACACTTTCTGGATCCACATTTCACTCTGTAACATTTGGCAGTTTTCATTTATATGCGGTTAGTGTTGATGATCCTGTTATTTTCCATATGCATATGTTTACATATGAGATCGCTGGTTTCTGCATCTTCCTCGTCTGTGTTTTTGATCGAGTGATTCTAGACTCATTCAGGAGATGCGTAATAAACACATGTATCACCAGCTAACTTCTGTTTAGTTCAGAAAGCGGTCACATTCGATAATACTGTAGTAGTAGCCCTTTGTTGTCACTAGTCACAAGTACCAGCGAAATTAGCCATCAACCTGCCCATACATAACATACATATATGACAAGGGGGTAGACAGGACAGGAAGACAGGGAATTGAAGAAAATTACAGCATAACATGAGGAAGGTGAGGATAAAAAAATAACCTCCAGACTATGCTCCTTGGGGAGTACAGTGTGAGAACAGGAAAAAAACACCTCAGCTAAAGCACATAAACCATAGGCACACGACTATTGCAACAGGGGAAGTAATCCAGCTCCAGCAGGCAGCCATCCGGTCCCGCAGCCATTCTCGGCGCTGGCCACAGACCCGCCCGTCAGGCTGGCGGGTTCAAAGCGACGGAGGCGAGGGATGGGGGGAGGGGAAGTGAGTGCATATGTGTGTGTGTAGTAGTTTATAATCAATGTCTGTAGAATGGGGGAGAAAGCAAGAGCGTCTCACTGCAGAGCTCTTCCCAGGGTTATTTTCCAACAGCAACCTTGGCCGAGGCTGTGCGCGGTGGCCAAAAGAGATAAGATTGATTATTTTGTCTTTAGGGTGAGTAGCCGCATTCCAATTCCACGGCTACTCTCTTGTCCATTTCTGGTCTCCAATATCAATTTTCCTCTGCAAAGCCGTGAGCTTCTCCATGATAGAATCCAAATTGCGGTTAATAGTCTTAGTCTCAATGCTGCCCGCTCTTCCCACTGCTTTCAATCATAACGGGCAGCCTTGTGCTTTGGACGGCTGTTCCCGTTTTCTGAATTCTTCGATAACCCAGGGCAAAGCCTAATCCAATCAGCAAAATACCTGTTATTATGGTTCCGAATAGGTAGATATCTTCACAGGTTCCCCAGAACCCGATGGTGTCAATTGCATTGAGAGACCAGTTGGTCAAATCCATACATTTTCTTTCAGTTTGGAGAGCCGTGCAGAGAGAGTCTCTCAATAGATGAGACGAGACAAGCGAGCAAGCAGGGAAAATAAGGGCGAAGACAGGGAGTGAAAAAATGCGACCGCCTCCGTTGAGAGCCAAAGAAGAAGTATGTTTGTGATTCATTGACACTTAATCAAGTTGTCAGTGAAATGAGCCATTTGTTGTTAATTCAGCTCAAACTGAGTCTTATACGAGCGGTTTGAGGTTTGAACCCTGTTAGCAGGTTTACAGTCACGTCTCATGTTTAACCCTCTAAGCGCAAAAATTGCGACAAGACGTCATACTTCGTTAAATAGACAGTATTTCCTAATATGGCATAATATCGCATTTCTATTCCCTACCACTAGATGGCAGACATGTAGTACTTCGATTCTAGACCAAAAGTGTTCGAGGAAATAGCAGAGCAAGTGAGTGATCGTGGCATTGATGCGGAAGCAGCTCAGTTCATAGCGTGTGAGAGAAAATCGCCGAATGGCTAATAAAAAGTTGTACTGTGAGGATGTATTGCAAATGTTATTCGCCGGTTCTGACTCTGAAGGGGATATCTGCGGTTTGGAAATGACGATCGGCCGTCTAATGATCGGTACATCTCTGCTGCGCAATGGTGCCGCCGCGCATCGCAATAGTGTTCACAAAGCACAAACAAGTGATCATTTCGGCCCTTTACCCAAAGGGGATGGGGGGGGGGGGGGGGCAGGGGGGGACGTGGTCTTAGTGTCCATAGGAGAGGCTGCTGATCGCACCAGATTGCGTCGTTTGTTCTGATCGCACGCGTTCAAAGTGCTCATTAATAATTTACTACTTTCTCCCATTTTACTGTTATTTCCTCTTTTCCTGATCATTTGTAATGAGGATAAAAATACTACTAAGATAAAGAGATAGATAAATAAAGATAGATAAAAACATGCAAATAAGTTCAAACAACCATTCAATATCTATTATTTCCTGAATATTACTGATGAACTGATCAAAAAGCAGGCTACTGGTCAAATGCGTTTTACTACTATATAGTATAGTAATAATTTAGTACTTTCTCCTGTGTTATTGTTGGTTTCCTCTTTTCTGATTTTTTGTAATGAGTCTAAAAAGACAAAAAAAATATGGAAATAAGTACAAACATAAATTCAATATCTACTATTTCCTAAATATTATGAAATTCAAGAGGGCTGCCCCCTGATGACATCATAATATGCAAATCAGATGAGTATATTTACACCCAACATAAACTTTTGGTCATGCCCAACATTTTTCTTATTTACAGTAGATCTCTGTCTATAAGCACTTTCAAGCCACAAGCTTTTGAAATCTTGATGTCAAAATCCAGCATTTTTTCCAAAAAAACCTGGCGCCTAAAGGGTTAAGTTAGTTCTAGATCATATTTCATGTAGCTGATTTAATAGTGATATAATAGTCTGATTTGTCCGTGATTTATGAGCTGCTTCAGACGTGAATCATTCAAAGCATCTCATAAATGTTTTAAAGATGAATCTCGACCTGACCGTTGATCGTGAACTTCTACAAAACACGTTAAGTGTTATTTCTCCTCATGTATGATTGTTTTGTGTTTGCAGAAATGGATGGAAGGCCTGAAAGCGGTGATTCACAACTTCAAGGCGAATAATGTGTGTCCAATGACTTGCCTGAAGAAACAGTAAGTAGAGCCACATAAAGATGACTCAACAATCATACTAATGAATAACAAGCATCTATGTGTTGTCATTTATAGTGGTAAACAGACCCTGAATCAAGATCTGTTTTAGATCTGCTAGAGGTCTGTTTGGGGTCTTTTAAAGATCTGTTTGAGATCTGTTAAAGATAAGTTTGAGATCTGTTAAAGATCTGTTTGGGGTTTTTTAAAGATATGTTTGAGATCTGTTAAAGATCTGTTTGGGGTCTTTTAAAGATCTGTTTGAGATCTGTTGCAGATCTGTTTGGGATATGTTGAAGATCTTTTTGAGATCTGCTAGAGGTCTGTTTTGGATCTTTCGAAGATCTGTTTGAGATCTGTTAGAGATCTGTTTGGGATATTTTGAAGATCTTTTTGAGATCTGTTAGAGGTCTGTTTTGGATCTTTCGAAGATCTGTTTGAGATCTGTTAGAGATCTGTTTGAGATCTGTTGCAGATCTGTTTGAGATCTGTTAAAGATAAGTTTGAGATCTGTTACAGATCAGTTTGAGATCTGTTAGATGTCTGTTTGGGATCTTTTGAAGATCTGTTTGAGATCTGTTAAAGATCAGTCTGAGATCTGTTAGATGTCTGTTTGGGATCTTTTGAAGATCTGTTTGAGATCTGTTGCAGATCTGTGTGAGATCTGTTAGATGTCTGTTTGGGATCTTTTGAAGATCTGTTTGAGATCTGTTGCAGATCTGTGTGAGATCTGTTAGATTTCTGTTTGGGATCTTTTGAAGATCTATTTGGGATATGTTGCAGATCTGTGTGAGATCTGTTAGATTTCTGTTTGGGATCTTTTGAAGATCTGTTTGAGATCTGTTGCAGATCTGTGTGAGATCTGTTAGATGTCTGTTTGGGATCTTTTGAAGATCTGTTTGAGATCTGTTGCAGATCTGTGTGAGATCTGTTAGATTTCTGTTTGGGATCTTTTGAAGATCTATTTGGGATATGTTGCAGATCTGTGTGAGATCTGTTAGATTTCTGTTTGGGATCTTTTGAAGATCTGTTTGAGATCTGTTGCAGATCTGTTTGGGATCTTTTGAAAATCTGTTAGATATCTGTTTGAGATCTGACAGAAGTATGTTTTGGATCTTTTGAAGATCTTTTAAAGATATGTTGTAGATATGTTTAAGATCTGTTAAAGGTCTGTTTAGGATCTTTTTAAGATCTGTTTGAGATATGTTATTAACAGATGAGAATCAGCAGGATCCATCAGATGTTTGTCTTCACAACCTTTCTCTGTCTTTCTTTTTGTCTAGTTGGATGAGACTCTCCTTCCTCACGAATGTCAACGGCAAAATCCCAGTCCGAAGGTGAGTGTCTGATTCCTCTGGATCGTCCCTTTATTCTGTGATGTTTTACCTGATCTGATCTGATCTCATGCAGTATCACACGGACGTTCGGCTCGGGTAAAACTGAGAAAGGAATCTTCCAGGCGCTGAAGGAACTCGGTCTCCCCAGTGGAAAGGTCAGAAAGAGACTTAATTCATGATGCATCATCAGTAATGTGATTATAAAGAGGTTACGCATCTCTGACGTTCAGATGATGTCGTCTAGACTCAGTTTTATTCTATTTATTTATTTGTTTTATTTATTACTTGGGATATTTGTTTAGTATTTCCAATCATACATATGCATGATATTTTGAATTAACGTGTATTTTTATAAATTCAATAGTTAACCAGGTTATTGAGGTGCTTTCATAGATGTGGACCAGTGAGACATTTTGACTTGTTTTCCAGTTACAACATCTAAAAACCATAAAAAAAAACTGATTAATCTTAATAACCTGCCAGTGCAATAAAACACTTTTATTCAAGATACGGTTCTGAAAACAGAAGATTGATTGAGTTTTACATGGTTTCCGGCTGGAAAATGAGACACAAAGACTGTTTAAGAGCAGGATTTCAGTCATCAGTCCCTCGTGGATCAAACCACGTCTCGTCCTACTTTTGTTAAATATCCTGTTGCAGAAGTTAAATACGTGTCATGCGGACTCTTAACCTGCTGATTTGGTTCTGCGTTACAGAATGATGAAATCGAGCATTCGGCCTTCACCTTCGACATCTTCTATGCTCTGACGCAGAAGATCTGCCCTCGCACGGACATCGAGGAGCTCTTCAAGAAGATGTACGTCACGTCGTTCAGTCCTCACGGTTAACTAGTACTCTAGAGTCAGTACTGGAGCACTAACTATGAGATGGACTCTAACAGCTTCAGCGGTTTAACATTAACCCGTGTGTGTTTGACTAACGGTTTATGGAGTGTCAGACGGGTGCCGTACAGATGCTTTGTGATGTCTAACTCTCTCTCTCTCTCTCTCACTCTCTCTCTTTCTCTCTCTCTCACTCTCTCCTCTCTCTCTCACTCTCTCTCTCTCTCTCTCTCTCTCTCTCTCTCTCTCTCTCTCTCTTTCTCTCTCTTTCTCTCTCTCTCTCTCTCTCTCTCTTTCTTTAATAGTTTTGTTTGTGTTATTGTAACCAAACCCAATCTCTTCTGCTCAATTTCTTTGCAGCAATGGAGACAAAAGTGATTATTTAACCATAGAGCAGTTAGTCAGCTTTCTGAATGAAGTAAGCTCTTTATCATCATTATTAACTGTGCGTGTGAGAGTGTGCTCGTGAGAGTGTGTGTGAGCGTGAGTGTGTATGTGAGCATGTGTGTGTGGGGGGTTGTGTGTGTGGTTGTGTGTGCTTGAGAGAGAGTGTGTATGTGTGTGTGTGTGAGACAGTGTGTGTGTATGAGTGCGTGTGTGTGTGTGTGTGTGTGTGTGTGTGTGAGAGTGTGTTTGTGGGGGGGGTTGTGTGTGTGTGTGAGCGCGTGTGTGAGCATGTGTGTGTGTTGTGTGTGTGTGTGTGTGTGTGTGCGTGCGTCTGCATGTGGCTCTGCTTCTGTCTGTCGGTGATCTGCTTCCTGTGATGGCGCTGCTATGTTTGTGTTCACTTGTGTGCATGCGGATCGGAGCGTCGCTGTGGGTCGTCTTGTGCTTGTTGTATGTTAGGTTTGCTCGTCTGATAAACACAAACGCTCACTGTCTGTCAACTAGTTAGTGATGTTCAAGCAGGTCAGAAGTGAAGCTCAGAACGTGAGTAAACTGGCCTGATACTCGTCTCTTATCTAACATCAGCTGCTGTTTCGCTCCGTCTGCTTTAATATGAGTTACTCGAAGCGAGGACGGGCTGTGTGTTTTATGTGGTTTGGAAAAACTGCCCTCATAAGGGTAAAAAATGCATCTGCAGATGGACAGAGTTAATTCTGTGTCTTTACTTTGACAAGCTCTGAGGACGAATCCCTCCTCATTTCAGATGTTGGTTTTCCCTGCAGAACCAGCGGGACCCCCGACTCAACGAGATCCTCTTCCCCTTCTACGAAGCCAAACGAGTCATGCAGATCATTGAGAAGTATGAGAGAGACGCCGACTTGAAGAAGAAAGGTAAATGGAGCAGGTGTGCTGAGTGTGTGATGATCCTCTGCTGCCCTCTGGTGGTCCGGCGGCGTCAGCGCTCGCTCACAAACACACTTCAGGCAGGTCTGGATGGAAAAATTAAAACAAAACAATGTGTCCAGAATATCTCCCAAATTCTGTTTTCTAAAATATAACATTGATCATTTCTAAAAAAAAGTATGTAGTTACAACATTCCAGTTACTATAACATTCATAGTCATAATCAGTGTGTGTGTGCAAGTGCTTTAGATTGATTGTGCGAGTGCGTTAGAGTGCGTGAGAGTGTATGTGTGTGTGCGAGTGCGTGAGAGTGTGTGTGTAAGTGTGCGAGTGCGTGAGTGTGTGTGCGTGAAAGTGTGTGTGTGTGTGCGTGCGTGCGAGTGAGTGTGTGTATGTGTGCGCGAGTGCGTGAGTGTGTATGTGTGTGTGTGTTTGTGTGTGCGAGTGCGTGAGTGTGTGTGTGTGTGTGTGTGTGTGTGTGTGCGAGTGCGTGAGACTGTGTGTGTGTGTTTGTGAGAGTGTGTGTGTGCGAGTGCATGTGTGTGTGTGTGTTTGTGAGAGTGTGTGTGAGAGCATGTGTGTTTGTTTGTGTGTGTGTATGAGTGTGTGTGTGTGTGTATGAGTGTGTATTGTTTGGTACGTTACTCCAAAAATGTAATTAACTACTAGTCTTATCTTCAATAGTGTAATTAGATTACTGTACAAATGTCTCCATCCGAAAAGTGTTTAATTAATTATTACTAATTGCTTTCTAAACCCTATATCAACCTTGACAAGTTAATGATAAACGGTGCTTTTAATTCTTTAATAAATAATAGATAACTGCATTATTCTGGACACGATTTATATTCCAGTTCTCACTATTAACTATGACTTGTGCCTCAATATACTCTGATTACTGCTTATTAATACTTAGCAGTTGTTCAGTTTAAGGGATTTAGAATAAGATCTTGCAGAATAACATTAATATGTGCTTTAAAGTAATAATAAACAGCCAATATAACAGTAATATTCATGCTAATAACAACTAGTTAATATTGCACACAGTACCATTATTCTTATTAAAGTGAGAAGGTGCATAAAAAGCGTTTTAAGGTAAGACGTGTTAAATCCAGTATTATATATTTATGTTATACAGTCTATACACAGCATTGAGTTAATCTACATTAGAAGTAACTCTAATTAATTACAGACAGAATATGAGTAATTAAATTACTAAGTAACACTGGTTAGAATCTAATATGCATGTTATCAATGTTTTTAAACAGTTTTATCGGATATTAAAAAATAAAAATATATTTTTTTTTAGCTACAATTATTTTTCAAAACGGGTCTTAATTCACCTTAAAACGCTCTTAAATTCATAAAGTCAAGGAAATATCTGTCAGTGGGGAATAAAAGCGGAATTAAGTTGATTTTTTACATTCGTTTTATTCAGAAAGTCTAATTTTATGTTAAGTAAACGATGTCTTAAGTTCGCTTCTCTTGATTTAAGATCACTATTTGGTCAAAAATGAATAGAAAAGATCTGTCAGAAGTTGTGTTGCTCATATTTTTGATTCATATTTGTTTTTCGATTCAGTCCATTCCTTTATTATTTTACTTTAAATGGAAAAATACTATAGTAAATACTAGTGTTTTTGAACCATACTATAGTAAAGTGTATTATAATGATAGCATTTACAACACTTGTTTATGCATGCTACAGCATACTGTATTATTAAATACTATAGTATACTTTATCTTTTACTATAGTATAACATACCCTATAGTTGTAGAAAACTCAGTACAGTATTGGGTAAAGTATATTACTATAGTTGTTATATTACCACAGTAACTATAGGATTACCACAACTAGTACTTTACTATAGTATGGTTAAAAAAACACTAGTATTTATTATAAATCACGAGTGTTTTTTAATGTGGGTGGTTTAACAAATAAAGTAATAATCCCCGTGAAGTAATGAAGTAATGAATCCCCACGGCGTCACAAGGATTATTGTATAAAAACAGTTCACAAAATAAAACAGAGTAAATAAATGTAATGATAATATTCTTCCGCCAAACAATGTAGCTCCTCAGAAACTGTCGTGGCTGCAACACATCAAAGTGGTTGCCGAGCAACACAGATGTAAACAAAGGTGTGTGTTACTTTGCAGCTTCGAACGCGGCTCAGCCAATCAGAATCAAGCACCGGAGATATCCGTTTTATAATCTTAAATGGCAGAGAAGTTCTGACCCGATCTTCTCGTGTCCTCAGGCCGCATGTCGAGCGACGGCTTTTGCCGTTACCTGATGTCGGACGAGAACGCGCCGGTGTTTCTGGACCGTCTGGATCTGTGTCAGGAGATGGATCAACAGCTGGCTCATTACTTCATCAGCTCGTCTCACAACACATACCTGACGGGCCGGCAGTTCGGCGGGAAGTCCTCGGTGGAGATGTACCGACAGGTGCTGCTGTCCGGATGCAGGTATCATCATCATCTCATCCGGCAAAGAGCAGCCGATCCCAGCAACACGTCAGAGATTGCATTAAAGGAACACGCCACTATTATTTAAAAATCGGATAATTTTATGACGTTGTTTTACCGTTTCCGAATCTGTTCAGCCAATCTCCGGGTCTGGCGGGAGCACTTTTTGCATAGCTTAGCATAGATCATTGAATCCGTTAGCATCTCACTCAAACCTGACCGAAGAGACTTCGATATTTGTCCTATTTAAAGCTTGACTCTTCTGTAGTTACATCGTGTACTAAGACTGACGGAAAATGACTGATATGACTACTATACTCTCGTTCCGGCGTAATAATCAAGGATCCATTGGGCGCAATGATATCGTGTGTGCATGTGAGTGTGTAAGTGTGCATGAGTGTGTGTGCGTGCGTGCGTGCGTGTGTGTGTGTGAGTGTGTGTGCGTGTGCGTGTGTGCATGAGTGTGTGTGTGTGCATGTTTATGTGGTTTATGAGGACACAAATTTGTATAATGACATGGGTATGACACAGGTATTACAAGGAGAAGGTGATTTATGAGGACATTTTCAGTGTCCCCATAATTCAAAATGCTTATAAATCATACAGAGTAAGTTTTTTGGGGGAAAATATAAATGCACCGTCTCCTGTGAGGGCTAAGTTTAGGTGTAGGGTAGGTGTAGGGCAATAGCACATACAGTTTGTACAGTATAAAAACCATTACGCCTATGGAGAGTCCCCATAAACCATAAAAACCAACATGTGTGTGTGTGTGTGTCAGGTGTGTGGAGCTGGACTGCTGGGATGGTAAAGGTGAGGATCAGGAGCCCATCATCACTCATGGGAAGGCCATGTGCACAGACATCTTGTTCAAGGTGAGCGTCACAGATCCAATACATGCTTTATCAGTCGATATGCAAATAGAACAGTGTCTCGTCCAATCAGAACTCTCTGTTTCCAGTTTATCCTTTCCCCTGAATCGCTCATGTGATGAGAATAATATGCTCAGTCTGGAGAAAGTCATCTGAAGCACCTTTCATTCAAGGCTTGACATTAACTCTTTTGCTCGTTAGCCACTATGTCTAGTGTTTTTTTAATTACTAGCCTCTCAGCATTTTCACCGGCTACAATTTTTGTAGATAGGCAATTAGGTTATATATGACTTAAGTTACTGCATACTAAAATACACGTAATTTCTGCCTATAAAATTCCAGTTTTTCTTTACCTTATTAAAGCATGTCATCTATGATAACTAATCATTAAGACACCATAGGGCTGTTACCAATCAAAACAGAAGCAGCGGAAGATAATGGCATTTAGATGCACATTTAATGCATTAATAATTACAATTACAACTGCGTAAATGTTATACGCTTAGTGTTTTTTTTTATATAAAGCTTTGAAATGCTACTTTAACCAGTAGGTGGCGGCACATGTCTGTCTTAACGAGTGAGATA
>QVTF01003280.1:25000-28482 GCA_003573665.1 Oxygymnocypris stewartii
TTTAGTGTGCAGCTGATAACAGTGTGTTTATCATGAGCTCGCGCTGGGAGTTTAATGTGCTTTTCAGAATGTATTGTGCACTAGCTTCACTTTAGTGAATGTTTGAGCGATGTACGATATCATATTGCAGTTCAAATCACAATATATGACCAAATAATTACAATATAAGTCATGCAGCGCGCTGATGATTCAGCACTGTTACTGAGACCGATGATGTCATCGTGATATTTGCATACTGGCGCGTGATTGGTCTTTTCTCTTCATCTGTATTTATTATATCTGATTTATTTGCTCTTTTCTAGATCTCATATTTAAACGAGCTGCTCTGGAAACACGGATCTAAATTAATTATTCTCATCAATGTAGAATGATTTCTTCTTTAATGATAATCAGCATTAATAAGCTGCAGTACAACGGTTATTGTGTCTTTCACTTAACATGATTTGGTAAACTTCATTGAAATGAGTGTGACTGATTAACGTGTGTGTGTGTGTGTGTGTGTGTGTGTGTGTGTGTGTCTGTGTTACAGAGCAGCTGGAGTCGTTTAAGAAGCACATGGAGGCTGGAGAGATGAGCATACAGACCGGAGAAGATGAGAACGATGAAGATCTGGACAGCGGTGCGGCACATACACACACTCACACACACACACACACACACACACACACTCAAACACTGAACTCTCTCTCACTCACTCACTCACTCACTCACTCACTCACTCACTCACTCACACACACACACACACTTGCTCACTCAGTCACACACACACACACACACACACACACACTCAAACACTGAACTCTCTCTCACTCACTCACTCACACACACACACACACACACACACACACACACACTCAAACACTGAACTCTCTCTCACTCACTCACTCACACACACACACACACACACACTCAAACACTGAACTCTCTCTCACTCACTCACTCACTCACACACACACACACACACACACACACACACACACACACTTGCTCACTCACAGTCACACACACACACAGTCTCACACACACACACAGTCACAGTCACACACACACAGTCACAGTCACACACACACACACAGTCACACACACACACACACACACACACACACACACACACACACACACACACCACACACACACAGTCACACACATGCACATACACACACTCTGAACTCTCTCTCACTCACACAGACACACACTCTCGCACACTCTCGCACACTCTCACACACTCTCTCACACTCTCTCTCACACACACACACACACACACACACACACACACACACACACACACACACACACACACACAGTCACACACTATTTTTGTGTCTTTGGTGCAATGTGTTTATATTGTTTAAGGTTAAAAACACATTATTTCCCACATGCTGTACATTATTGTTGCTCAGTCTTTCTGAAACGTGTCGATTTTTACAAAGCTCATCGTTCTGAGAAGCGAGGCGTGCTCTGATTGGCCAGATATCCGGTGCGTTGTGATTGGCCGAATACCTCAAGCGTGAGACTGTAATTGTTGCATCCAGTGAGGACATAATTACTGATTATAATGACTCATACTGTGTTTTTACATGGCGCGATGCGACACACTCCAATATTTGTGTTGAAATGTTTTGTAACAGTGTTGTAAATACAACTTAACCACTGATTTCCAGTTGTCCTCTTTTGGATCCCAAACAAAGTAGTTTCACCTTCACAACGAAACACAGCATCTCCAGAACATGCCGCCGGTGGATAATAGCTCCGCCTTGCGTATACATTTGGGCGGAGTTATGCAAATATTCCCACACCGTGACATAGACATGTAGGGGCGTGTTTAACTGAGGCGTTTTAAGAGAGTCTTAACTTTGATAAACAATATCTCTTTGGTTTGGAGACTTTAGTCTTTGCAGCTTCAGGGCTTCATGTGAACCAGGCGTACCCCTCTCTCCCACTTAGACCGCAGTCACACCTTTTCTATTAAAGCACAATATTCGCTGCCTTAAATTGATTTACAGGTGCATTTTTTACCTTTGCAGATGCAACGGTTTTCTATCCTTATCAATCGTATGTTATATGCCATATTCTTAACTTTCCATTAAGTGTGTTATTAATATAAAAATAAAGCAATAAATGATGGCAAATCGAAGTGATACTTGTAGTTTTAAAAATAAAACCACCAATCTTAACGAGCCAGGCGTCGCGTCATTCACTCTGTGCTGTAATTATGAATGGGATATTAATCACTGATTCTCCGAATCATTCACTAACGACACACACGTTGCTTGGAGACGCACACCAGGTGTTGCGGATTTTGTTGTAAATGTTATTATTTCGTTGCAAAACAAAACATGACAATATTCTGTTTAAAATGTAGGCTACAATTAAAATGTAAAATGTTCACTTAATGCCTTTTTTGTTGAGCTGTTGTAAAAGTGAATGTCACGCTTGCCATCGTTTGGATATTCAGGGAAATTCGCATTATTGCTCGTATCTTAAACATGAAATCAATAACTCGCACCGAGTGTGTCTGTATCGAAGAGAGCTTCAATCAATCTCAATGTCAATATTTGCTCTTCATGTTATTAAGTGAAGATCTACTTTAAAGATGCATTGAACAGCAGCGTGATTTATTAAAGCAGCATGTTCAGCAGGCATCCCATCATATACAGACTAGAGGCTGACATTTTTTTGGGAATCCCGCGGGATGGGAAACAAAATCGGTACGAATCACGTGATTGGGACGGGAGAGGAAAAATGTAATCGGGAGTGGGCGGGACCGGGAATAGTAATGATACCCAACTTTACTCACAAATATACCTTTTATATACATAAACTATAAACTGTATATTCTAATTCTGAACTCAATTCGAGTTGCCCTGTCTCTTTATGCTCTCCTCCTGTTTGCTTTGCTGTGGCTGGTTAAGTGAATGACGCAGTCCGTGATGGACAGATTGTTAACGGCTGGTCTATGTGGTAATACACTCGGGCAGGACATCCAAACGCTCACCTATCATTCATCAACCTCAAATATGGCTTTTCATCTGAAAGATGTATAGCAACTAGGGATGGGTTGCGATTTTCAAATATTCTATTTAATTATAGAATATCGATTAGGTTGTGCGATTATTTTCTAAAGGTGTACCAGGCCCTGACAATAAACACTGTCCGATGGCGTGAAGGACGCTCGGATTTGTCACTTGCCAGATCGGGCCACTGCAGGTGGTCACTAAATTGTATCATTTGCATGCGTTTTAAGCCTTGTTTGTTTAAAAATGTAAGCGATTAAAAAGCATTCGGGCGCGAAAGACAACTCCTTTCAGTACATGCGCGCTGTGTTCTGTTCTGTGTGAACCGCGCGAGCACAGACAGCCGCGTCTCTGACACGCGCGAGCTGCAAATACATGAAGAATGTCAAACTACCTCTCTTGGCAAGTAACTTTAGCAATAATTAATCCATATTGAATTGATATACTGGAGTACAGATGCACAGATCA
>QVTF01003281.1:0-12500 GCA_003573665.1 Oxygymnocypris stewartii
AAGCAGGAGTGAGCGTTAGTGTGTGTGTGTGTGTGTGTGTGTGTGAGAGTGTGTGTGTGTGAGAGTGAGAGTGTGTGAGAGTGTGTTGTGTGTGTGTGTGTGTGTGTGTGAGAGTGAGAGTGTGTGAGAGTGTGTGTGTGTGTGTGTGTGTGTGTGAGAGTGTGAGTGTTGTGTGTGTGTGTGTGTGAGAGTGAGAGTGTGTGTGTGTGTTGTGTGTGAGAGTGGAGTGTGTGTGTGTGTGTGTGTGTGTGTGTGTGAGAGAGTGTGTGTGTGTATGTGTGTGAGAGAGTGGTGTGTGTGTGTGTGTGTGTGTGTTGTGTTGTTGTGTGAGAGAGTGAGCGTGTGTGTGTGTGTGTGTGTGTGTGGTGTGTGTGGTGTTGTGTGTGGTGGTGTGTGTGTGTGTGGTGCGAGTGTGTGTGTGTTGTGTGTGAGAGAGTGTGTGTGTGTGTGGTGTGTGTGTGTTGTTGTGAGAGAGCGTGAGCGTGTGTGTGTGTGTGTGTGTTGTGTGTGTGTGGTGTGTGTTGTGTTGTGGGTGTGGTGTGTGTGTTGTGGTGATGTGGCGTGGAGTGGTGTGTGTGTGTGTTGTGTGGGTGTGTGTGTGTGTGTGTGTGTGTGGTGTGTGTGTGTGAGGAGCGTGTGTGTGTGTATGTTGTGGAGCGTGAGTGTGTGTGTGTGTGTGTGTGTGTATGTGTGTGAGAGAGAGTGCGCTGTGTGTGTGTGTGTGTGTGTGTGGTGTGTGTGTGTGTGTGTGTATGTGTGTGAGTGGGTGTGTGTGTGTGTGTGTGGTGTGTGTGTGTGTGAGTGTGTGTCTGTGTGTGAGAGCGTGAGTGTGTGTGAGTGTGTCTGTGTGTGAGCGCGAGCGTGAGCGTGTGTGTGGGTGGGTGTGTGTGGTGTGTGTGTGTGTGGCGAGTGCGCGTGTGTGTGTGTGTGTGTGTGTGTGTTGAGATCCGTACCCACCCCGCATGCAGAAATAATTGCCCAGAGCTCTGGAAAGCACCTGAGCGAGAGCCAAACTCAGTCTGTCCATTATTAATAAAGTCGTATTTCACTGCAGCGATGCTGTCGTCTGACAGTAAATCTGACTTTCATATTGCTCAATAATTCACATCACACAGCAAACCCCTTCAAACAGGTTGTGTAGATGACACCCGTTGCTCTCTTTAGTAGTTTGGGAGTCCAAGTTTAAAACATTTGACTTTAGACTCGATTTGGATTCCAAATTAGCTTGTTGAGTTTTTCTAAAAACTCACCCTCAGATCATCCAAGTAATGTAACCTTGTGTGTTTTTGAGAGTATATCATAATCAGTCGCTAACGAAGATAACTAAGTAATCATGTACTTCAGGGTAACTTACACACGGTTCAGGTGCAAGCTCACCACAGAGCAGCACACGAATGAAATGTTCAACCGGCAAAGCTTTAAAGCACACGCAAATAAAGTACTTTTGTGATTGTGAATAAGTGCTGTGTCTCGTGAGTGTAACTCTACCGCTGAATAAATTTCTGATGTGAATGTGTCTCGCGAGTTACAGCTGGAGCCGGGAGACATAGTAAATACAGTGCATTGCTTGAGGTAGATGTTGTGTTTTGTTAGTAATGTTTCATTATATTACTGGTGTTGCCTCCTTTGTTCACTATTACACTACTACATACATTGCATCTGATGCTGGTGTAGCTTTGTTTTTTGTAACGTGTGCCCACACTTTTTCATTCTTGCTGCCACTGATTGCATGCAAACACACATACATGCACACACACACACACACGGAACACACCCACACCCAACACACACACACGACGCACACACACACACACACCACACACACACACGCACACCACCCGGACGCACACACACGCACACACACATACACACGGACGCACGCACACCACATACACACGGACGCACACACACGCACACACACATACACACCACAACACACATGCACACGCACACACACACAACCACACACACACCGCATATGCACACGAATATCACACGCAGTCGAGCAAACAACGGCCACATCATTCAGTGAAGGAAAATGACAAGTAGCAGCTTCTAATACATCATTAACATTGAAGTATACGAGTAGAAGCAGCGTTTAATACACAGAGCCGTAGTTCACTGACAAGCTACGCAATTTGCGCTCAGAATCACAGGCGATAGGGAACATGTCAGTGAACTACGGCTCTGTGTATTAAATCCCGCTCCCTCTGAAAACAGCTGATGGAGATTTACGGCTAATCACCGAACCGTCTTTACTGATGAGATGCGCTTGACTATCGCATGCAATATATCGTGCCGCCCTAGTTCTTGGTACCCATCCACCTAGTCATCATATCCAGAAGATGTCACATGGGTTTAGGTAAGTACTTGCACTATGGCTTTGACTAGTATGATCTTCTCAGACAGTCAGCGTCATGAGTCTGGTTTTGATGGTTTAAGCGTGTTGATCTGATGGGTTTTGTGTCTCTCAGACATCGACGAGTGCTCTCAGATCTCGGGTCTGTGCAGTGGAGGACAGTGCTCCAACACCATCGGCAGCTACTTCTGCAGGTGTCCGGTGGGCTTCGACACGGCGCTGGACGGCTCGCGCTGCATCGGTGAGTCCGCCCAGTCTGATGTATTAACCTCTCCTCCTGACTGCGTCCTGCTCTACGTGTTTTCCTCCGTGTGTGTGTGTTTGCAGAGGAACTATTCACATTTTGGAATAAAATCCTAAAGTCCTTCAAAATTCAGTGTAAACTCACATTCAGATCTGAAATCATTTCACACCGTCTCATCAGAGCACTACGAGAAAAACCTTATCATGCGTGTTTTCTCATTGAAAAGGGGTTTGCCCAAAAAAATAAAATAAAATAAAATTGTCTTTTAAGGATTTACTATTTTTTTTTGTCAGCCAAACCTAAAATATTTATTTTAAGTTTCAAAGTTATTATTTCAATAATTTAGTAGCACATTTGCATGTTAACAGTTTCTGACATAAAATACATTACACATAATACATTGTTTCATCTTTGTTATTAAGTGTTTTATTTAGTTTTTTTATAGTAATTATTCCATTTTTTTATGTTTTATGATGAAACCTTTTAGTAAGTGCTTTATTTGGATTTTATAATTAATTTCATTATTTATATAGTTGAATTCATTAGTTAAATAATTGATTCATTTATATAGTTTAATTCATTTTAGTAAGTGCTTTATTTTGATTAGCCTTATTTTTAAAACAGTTATAACTTTTTGCAAGTGTTTTATTTGGATTATTTTTATTGTGAAATCATTTGTTTTAATTTTGTCTTTCTATAATGTCATTTTTGGTGTTTGTTTTTAAAATCCTTTATTCATTTTGATTTGGCCTTTTATAGGCTTCCAATATTATTTATTAATAAGTATTTTATCTGATTTCATTTGTATTTAAAATGATTGATCTATGTTTTGATGTTAATGATTGAATGGCCCCTGATCCAGTTAACCGGGTTTGAATGTTCTGTGGCAGAACATGTACAGTTATTCATCAGGCAAGTGAAGCACATTCAGCTGAAGCTGAGGAATCACATGGACTGTAAAATAAGCGTTTGTGTGGAGTGTGTGTGCATGTGTGGTGTGTGTGTGTGTGTGTGGAGAGAGTGGTGTGTGAGTGTGTGTGTGTGTGTGTGTGTGGTGTGTGTGAGAGTTGTGTGTGTGTGCGCGTGCATGTGTGTGTGTGTGTGGTGTGGTGGTGTGTGTGTGGTGGTGTGTGTGTGTGGTGTGTGTGTGTGTGTGGTGAGGCCTTCAGAGAAGCCGTTCTCTGTGTGTGGTGTGTGTGTGTGTGTGTGTGTGAGAGTGTTGTGTGTGGGTGTGTGCGGTGTGTGTTGTGCGCGTGCATGTGAGTGTGTGCGTGTGTGTGTGGTGGTGTGTGTGTGTGTGGAGTGTGTGTGTGTGTGTGTGTGTGTGTGTGTGTGGAGAGAGTGTGTGAGAGTGTGTGTGCGCGTGCATGTGATGTGTGTGTGTGAGGTGTGTGTGTGTGTGTGTGTGTGTGTGTGCGTGTGTGTGTGCGCGTGCATGTGTGTGTGAGAGTGTGAGTGTGTGTGTGTGAGAGTGTGTGTGTGTGTGTGTGAGAGTGTGTGTGTGTGAAGTTTGTGGTGTGTGTGAGTGTGTGTGAGTGTGTGTGTGTGTGAGTGTGTGTGTGTGTGTGTGTGTGTGTGTGTGTGTGAGAGAGCGTGTGTGTGTGTGTGAATGAGTGTGTGTGGTGTGTGTGTGTGTGTGTGTGTGTGTTGTGTGTGTGTGTGGTGTGTGTGGAAGTGGTCAGCGGTCTTCAGCTGATGGTGTTGGCTGTGTTTGTGTGAAGGAATGTGCGCTATGGCTCGATCCACTCCAAACGTTTCCTGAGCCAAACATCCCTATTTTCTCCTCCATCATCGCGCTCTGCTCCGCTCGTTCCCTCACTTTAATCCTGCAGCTGGAGATGCTCTGTCATTATGCAGACTGCGCAGTCACACTGCAAGTGTGCGCGCGCGCGCGGCGTGTGTGGTGTATGCGTGTGTGTAGAGTGTGTGTGTGTGTGTATGAGTGTGCATGTGTGGGTGTGTGTGTGCGCGTGTATGTGGGCGCTCGTGTGTGTGTGTGTGTGTATGTACGTGTGTGCATGTGTGTGGTACGCGTGTGTGGGTATGAGTGTACGTGTATGAGCAGGGATGGGTACCGAAACCCGGTATTTAATCGGTCTCGGGGCTAAATTATAAAAGACCGGAGGATCGATAAACTCTGACGTTAACGGTTCTGTTATCGGTACTGGAGAAATTAAGAAAACACACATACATTTATTATTGCTATATATATATACACATTAACTTGCAAATTATATCCCGCCAGAGTCACCAGCTGTTTTTATATGCAATAATATTCAAACTCTTGTCTATGATGCATTTTTTGCTATTCCCAAATCAGAAGCGCGATCGCTCACGTGGAGGAGTTCAGCACGCGCAACATAAGCCCTGTTTATGATAGAAGAGAACTAACCATTAAAACATGCTTACACTTTAGGCCTGTGGCTGTTATATTAAACTCAGTTTATTTCATGTTTTTTTTTAGCTTCTAAGATTATAGCCGTGTTTCTTCTCTTCACAGCGGCGCGCATTCGTTCCTCCCTGACCAAACCTTAACGTCAGAATCAGATCAATCGATTGTTGTAAAATGCCGTCTTTACAGTTACTAAATTGCTGGACATGTTTGATAATAAAACGTTGAAAGTAGCCTACAATCCACACGAGAGACGCTGTTCCTCAGGCTGAAGTGTGTGCGCGCGTGTGTGTGTGTGTGTGCGTGCGGCGTGCGTGTGCGTGCGCGGCGCGCTCCAAAACAGACAAGCAAAGTACACTGAGCTTCGGGGCGCGTCCAAACGATCAAATACACACAAAACATGTAAAAACGGCCGGCTTGGAGAGTATTCACTTAAAACACAGTTTATATCTTAAAGTGAACGAGAACAGTTGGAGAAAATTGTGTGTCAATATTTTGTCTTAGTGACAGACTGGTGCTTCTTCAATGTTAATCAAAGAACAAAATAAAAAGACAAAATCACTCACAGCTCTTAATCTGAATAAAGTTATAGCTTTAAGCATTAATCTATCAATATATACAGTGACTATGCAGTGTTCATTTATATTTGATCACTTTTAGATTTATTTTGTAGCTATTACTTACCTGAACATTAATATTAGTAGACCATCATAGATAAATGAAAGCACTGTGGTGTTTTTGTTTCTTTGTTCATGTTCTTACTCTATCTTATCTTATGCATATAAAACACTAAAAATGCCTGCACACTGGTGCATTTACAAATTGATGTTTTATA
This sequence comes from Oxygymnocypris stewartii, assembly GCA_003573665.1. Classification (NCBI taxonomy): domain Eukaryota; kingdom Metazoa; phylum Chordata; class Actinopteri; order Cypriniformes; family Cyprinidae; genus Oxygymnocypris; species Oxygymnocypris stewartii. Next base: position 5,831 of record QVTF01003281.1, read on the forward strand.
TTTATTTAATGAAATATTTATTTAACATTTCAGAATATAAAGCCATGTTAATTAAGCTGCTAATCTATCATAGAAATATATTTCATACATATATAATAACAAAAAGTACCGATAAGAATACCGTTAAAGTACCGGATCGATAAGCAGTATCGATAAGAGTAGTAATACCGTTAAAACCTTAACGATACCCATCCCTATGTATGAGTGTGTGTGTGTGTGTGTGTATGCGTGTGTGCGCGTGTATGTGCGCGTTCGTGTGTGTGTGTGTGTGTGTATGTACGCGTGTGTTGTGTTTGGTACGCGTGTGTGTGTGTGTATGAGTGTGCGTGTGTGTGTGTGTGTGTATGCGTGTGTGCGCGTGTATGTGTGTGTGTGTGTATGTACGAGTGTGCGTGTGTGTGTGTGTGTGTGTGGCCATGTACCCAATGCGAGGTGACGTACGCATGTACCCTGCTAACAAAAATATGCTCTAAGAACGCTGTGAAGCGTTATTTCTGAAAGTTCTATGAGCATTCAAAACATCCAGTTTAAAAAACAAAACAATTAGAGAATGTTAAGGGAACATTCCATTGTATCATTTTTACAAACATAAAGAAGCGTTACTTTTGAATGTTCTCTGAATGTTCTAAAACAAGTAGCAACATTTAAAAAATCATTAGATCAAAGTCCAACTAAAATGTTTCGGGAAAATCATTCCATGAATGATGTATAAATAATGTTTTTACTAACAGTTTAAGAGCATTATTAAAGGCCGGATAACTCTGAACGGTCGTTCTTGTCAACATTTGATCATAATTTACATGTAGCTGGGTAGATGTGTGTTTGTGCATCACTAAAGGATGTTGTGTGTTTGTGTCACCGATTCACAAGTGTTTTTTTAAACAGATGTTCTCTCTTTAGCCAATCAGATTTGAGATTTTAACCCAGCCAATCATAATATGTAAACATAATCATTTGAAAATGCAGATTCAACAGCTGACAACATTGAGAAAGGTGCAAACACATTTGAGTATTTTAATAGTTGTTTTATTTGTAAATGGTCTTTTGAGTTTGTGAAATGTTGTTTGCAGATATATAAACTCATTGCATTATTGAATCGTGTTGTGTGACTGCATTAGACGATGGTAGCTCATGTGTTTGTGTGCTCCGCTCCAGACGCCCGGACAGGCTTCTGCTACGCTAACATCGTGAGCGGACGCTGTGCTAACCTGCTGCCGCAGCGTATGTCCAAGAGCCAGTGCTGCTGCGAGAACAGAGGATGCTGGTCCGGATCCACCGTCCCAGAGATGTGTCCCATCCGCGGAACAGGTGAGGACGAGGATTCATCGCTCCGTCAGTCTCTCAGTTCAGCTCAAACAGCTTTATTTAACTATTGCTATTAGGGCTGAAATGTTGAGTCGACATTATCACACTATTTTTTGTTGTAAATTAGTCGTTTTATCTCATGTAAGAGCCTGCAATAATGCAGTTTGACCAGATCGTTCTAATAATCCTCAGATTAATCGATTATTAAAATAATAGTTTGCAGTTGCAGGCCTAATCATTATGGTACAGGAATTGTAACATCTTCACTTTAGCTTACAAACTGAATAATATGAATTGAATATGAATATGCTACTGAATAATATCTCTCTCCCGCTCAGAGGAGTATCAGAGACTGTGTTTGTACGGTCACACGATTCCTGATCCAGACAGACCAGATCTGATTCCGGGTCTAGGTCCGATTCTGATTCCTGGTATTGTTCCGTCCCGTCCCGGTCCTGGTCCTGGTCCTGGTCCGGGTTTTCCCCATGACCCACGAGATCCTTACCCACGTGATCCGATACCTGGGCCGCCCACATCTGTTGACGTCCCCTCGTTCACCATCGGACCGGGTAATACACACAAACAAACACCTCTGCGCTCGGTACTCAAGGCTGTTAAGACACGCCTCACTTCCTGTTTGCTCTCAGTTTGTAAATGTGCTACACTTCCTGTTTGCTTCAGACTTAAACTGATGTTCAAATGCGTTTGATGAGTGATTCTCAACCCCTTTGACTCCAGGGCTCATAATCGTCCGTAATACTCAAAGGCTGACATGTTTCCTCTGGTTCATCTGCTGTTATGACGTTTTTTTGGTTTACTTTTTTTAATTTACAGAAACTATGTGTTCATAGATTAAAATAAGCCCACGTAACTAAATTAAAGTTTCTAGTAGCTGGATGTTTTAATCATTTGTTCTTGAATTACTTGATAAATATTAATTATAAGGGTTTTAAAAATATGTCACTTTCTAAAAAAGCATTAATCGCGCACACTAATCAAACTTGCATCATTTTTATCCCATGCATAGTTTAATGATTCGATATGCTTTCAATGCACTCACAATTTCTGCCTGATAAGATACTTTACATCAAGGCGTGACTAGAAAATTGTAAATTCATAATAAGATTATCACGGCGCTTCAAGATCTGAAATATTTCCATGATGTTTCGATGTCTAGAAATCTTTTAAAATGAGGCTCCTCGTTCAGTGATATTTAAGTATCATTGAGACACTATTGCAGTTTATTATTATTTATATTTTAATTTTGATTCCATTTAAGCTCTCTCGCTCTCTCTCCCTCTCCCCTCTCTCTCTCAGATTCAGAAAGCTTTATGGCATGACAAAAACATATATTTTGTATTGCCAAAGCATTTAGACAACATAAAATTATTTACAATATCTGAACATTTAGAAAAGCCTAGAGAAAATAATAGCAACAATGAAACTAAATAAAAAAGGTAATATTATATAATGTATCTCTCTCTCTCTCTCCCCCTCCCCTCCTCCTCTCTCTCTCTCTCCTCCTCTCTCTCTCCTCTCTCCCCCCCCCCTCTCTCTTCTCTCAGTCATCCTGCCTCAGAACGTCAGCATCAGGAACATGTGCGAGGTGTTTCGTAACCTGTGCATTAACGGCCGCTGCGTGCCGACGCCGGGCAGCTACCGCTGCGAGTGCAACATGGGCTACCGGCTGGACGGCCGCGGCGAGTGCATCGGTCAGTGCGTCGCCTGATGTCAGAGACACGCGTGGAAGGTGCCTGTGGCGTAGGTTTGATCACGTGTTGTGTGTGGTTTTAGATGCGAACGAGTGTGAGCGGAACCCGTGTGTGAACGGAGAGTGTGTGAACACACCCGGATCCTATTACTGCAGTGTCCCGCTGGATTCCAGAGCACGGCCACCAGAACCGAGTGTCGAGTAACCGCACACAAACACACATGTGACCAGGGGCGGACTTAACGCCTGCCTATCCGGGGCCCCATCTGATATTGGCGAGCCCCCCCACCCCCCCAAATTATATTAGATTTTTTTTTTTCAATTCAGTTTTTTATTTTCTGGAATCCTTTTTAATAGTTAAATTAAATATTATTAATCATATAGCAGTAAATAATTAAAAATCATTAATTTTTTTTACCCCTAAAAACTTTAATATGCATTAAACAGAGGCAAGTTGAAAATAGAAATGACAGTAAGTTCCCCTCAGACATACATTCATATAATCTCCTAGCACTAATTGAATCGGGATTTGTTTATCATCTTTCATATATTTGAATAGATTTTTGTGGTTACTGGTTACGTCCCTAGTGTTGGGGCTCTGTATGTGACACACGCTCCCGTGTGTGTGTTCTCTGCAGATCTGGACGAGTGCGTGGCCAACGGTCGCATCTGTACAACGGCCGCTGCGTCAACACGGAGGGCAGCTTCCACTGCGTGTGCAACGCCGGCTTCGAGATCTCCGCTGACGGAAGAAACTGCCAAGGTGAGACGTCCCATGATGCCTGCAGTTTAGTGACTAGACGTATTCATTTTCAACTATTAAAGGGGTCCATGGGATGCAAAATTCACTTTTAAAAACACAAATAAATGCACAGCATATGCACTCTGCTTCGAAAACATGTGAGCCTGCAGCACAAAAGCAGTCATAAGCAGCTATATTTGTAGCAATAGACAACAATACATTGTATGGGTCAAAATTATACATTTTTATTTATGACAAAAATCATTAGATATTAAGATCATGCTCCATGAAGATATTCCTACCGTAAATATATCAAAACTTAATTATTGATATGCATTGCTAAGAACTTCATTTGAACAACTTAAAGATGATTTTCTCATATTGATTTTTTTTGCACCCAAAAAAATTCTCAATTTCGAAATGTACTCTTATGACTGGTTTTTGTGCTCCAGGGTCACAAATATGAACCAGGGATGTGATTTTTTCAGTATAAATACGGATTTATGTATTTTCCGACCTCTGCAGGGACTCGCGTGTGATTCGCGTAGATCCGAGTTTTTTCTTTAATGAATTAATTAATGAATGAATCACGTTTGTACCGAACTCTTATTACAAAGCTAAAACAAACAGTCTCTTTTGATCCTTGCATGTTTCTCTCAGTTAATGTATGTGATCTTGGAGTCAACACATGCTGAATAATTAAGCAAAGCGTCTTCTCATTGGATAAGAACACACATCATGAATGATCATTTATGTACTATAGTCCTTTGCAACGTCACGTCAACATGATGTAGATTTTAAACCCGGGAGATGAAAATAGTGCAAAAATGTATGGATGCTAACATTGTCCTCTATGATGTGCAACACAACACCTCCGCTGTAATCTCAGAGGAGATTTGTGCATTAGGAGATGACTGTATGAACTCTGTTGAAGTGTTTTGGTTGTTGTGTGTGTGTGTGTGTGTGTGTGTGTTGCAGACACTGATGAGTGTTTGATTAGAAACATCTGTCTGAACGGCATGTGCATCAATGAGGACGGCAGCTTCAAGTGCATCTGCAAACCTGGATACTTGTTAGATGGTACTGGACGATTCTGTGTGGGTAAGTGAACACACACACACACACACACACTCTCTCTCTCTCTCACTCACACACACACACACTCACACCACACTCACACACTCTCTCTCTCTCTCTCACTCACACACTCTCTCTCTCTCTCTCTCTCTCACACACACACACGCACACACACACACACACACACACCACCACACACACACACACACACACACACACACACAAACTCACACTCACACACTCACTCACTCACTCACTCACATACACACACACACAGTTACTAACCAGCCCTAAACCATCACACACACAGATCAGAGAATTAGTATGGCCTTTTCACATATTTGTGAAAGCACACACACACACACACATCTGAAGTCATGCTTATGATGTAATGATTTGTTCATTAATGATTTGTATAGTCTCAAGAGGAACAAGTCTAGAACACAAGAAACCACACACACACACACACACTCACACGCACACACACACATACACACACTGTTGATCACACTGATTGCTCTCAGCTTCAGATGAATAATGGGTATTACTGATCTTACATTAAAGGAATTCACCCAAAAATGTACGTTTTAACTTCATGAACAGATGTTTAGCAGCTCTTGTGTGAAAATAGACGAATTCAGCGGATCCAGAAATCAGAGTCTCGTGTGAATCTCTCTCTCTCTCTCTCTCTCTCTCTCTCTCTCTCTCTCTCTCTCTCTCTCACACACACACCCACACACACACACACACACCACACACACACACACACACACACTCCTCTCGCTATCATATTAAAGTATCATATAAGATACTTTAATGTTTTTAAACACTTGCTGTTGTTCATTTTCATTGTGTAGTAAAGATCATCCCAGATAACGGAGCAAGTTCTTCCAGTAAAACTAATAGAGCGTTTACTCCGAGTTATCTAGTCTTTAATAATGTTCTCAAATGTTAGCACAAAAACAACATTTATACTTGGACATTCGTCTGGTGTTTTTAAAATGTTACTATTTGTTACAAAAGGTCCAGAGACCTTTCAAAAATAGCATTCTCATAATGTTTGCATGTTCATTTAAAGGGACAGTTCAACAAAAATTACTCATTTACTCGTCAAGTTGCTCCAAACCTTTACATTTACATTTATGCATTTAGCAGACGCTTTATCCAAAGCGACTTACAGAGCATTCAGGCTATACATTTTTTTCATCATGTGTGTTCTCTGGGAATCGAACCCACAACCTTTTGCGCTGCTAACGCAATGCTCTAACCACTGAGCCACAGGAACACTGTGGTTACGAGTTTCTTTCTTCTCTTGAACGGAAAATTAAATATTTTGGAGAATGTTGGTAATCAAACAGTTGACACGGTAGCCATTGACTTCCATGGTATTTTTTCCATACTATAAAAAGTCAATGGGTACCGTCAAACAGACAATCCTCAAACACACACACACCACACACACGCACACACACACACACACACACACACACACACATCTAACCACATTCTGCTAAATGTATTATTTTGGTGAACTGTCCCTTTAACATTCATTTAACCACGAAAAAACATATTTGAAACAATTAAAACAACATTTAGAGAACTACAAAATGTTTTTGTTTGCTGCATGGTTAGTGGTCTGTGAGGGTTCTGATCGGGTCTGAGGTGTTTTGTTTACGCTCATCATGTGTGCAGATGTGTGTGTAGCGTTGTGTGTGTTCTGTGTGTGTTGTGTCAGATGTGGACGAGTGTGAGGTTCCTGGCATGTGTATGAACGGCCACTGCGTCAACACAGAGGGATCGTTCCGCTGCGAGTGTATGCCAGGACTCGCTGTGGG
>QVTF01003281.1:17500-20000 GCA_003573665.1 Oxygymnocypris stewartii
TCCCGGCGTCTGCATCAATGGGAAGTGTGTGAACACAGACGGCTCGTTCATCTGTCAGTGTCCCAGCGGGATGACGGTGGACTCCACTGGAAGGACCTGCGTTGGTACGTATGAAACTCCAGCAGAATGCATTTATAATGAGTGCATCACCCGTAAAACTACTCAACATGAATTTTCAGATTCATATTTGAGAGAGAGAGAGAGAGATGAGAGAATTGTAAGCGTCCGTCTCTCTACAAACAATGAAGCTGAGAAATATAAAGTAGCGATTCAATTTGATTAATAAAGTTGCGCGGCAGCACTGACAATGTTTCTGAGCTTCTGAATGTGATCCGATCTCTGTGTGAACTAAGATAGAACGGGATTGTCTCTCACACACACAGTGGTGTTCAGTATGGTCGCACTGTATAGCTGTTGTTCAAGATATGTTTGAACATGGGGGGGGGGGGGGGGGGGGGGGGGGGGGCTGCTGTGTATTGGCGGCTGTATTGGCACAGTGGTTCCCAGAAAAACAAAAAATGGCACGTTTTGCCGAAAAGGCTGCCGACCCCTGCTCTAGCGCATAGTTACATAGAAAAGTAAGCACGTCATCTCCATAAAAACGCTATAATTATAATTTTAGATTTTTTGAAAAGGTCCTGTTCACACACGATCTCTTAATAGGAACTTACCGATAATTTACCACTAAAATATATGTGTGAAAGACGCTAAACTCTTCCTCTGCTGTGAGTTTGGGTCATCTGGGAAAACTGTGTGCATTATTTCACTAGATTTGTAACATAAATCATTTATTTATACCTATTCCAACACAGGAGAATACATTATATATGCGACTTGTTGTAGATTTCTAAATAAGTTTAACGTTAAACCCTCGCTCTGTGTTTGCATGTGAGATGAAATGGATTTAAACGTCGTTGAATCACGCTGTAAAGTGAAACAACACCAGGCCGTTGACGCCCTCTGCTGGCCGGATATTTGTTATAATACTTAATCTAGGCATATTTCAGTTGGTTATGTTCATATTATAGGCATATCGGTGTTGTTTAATAAAACCATATAATTACTTGGTTTTGATACTTTATTTAAGCCAATTTTATTTGCCTATTTGTTAGTTTGTATGTAAATATAGTCATATTAAAGCCTCGTTTTCACTTTCAAGTCTATTTGTATTACCAAAAAAATATCAGATTACTCACTTAATCATTAGATTACTTGATTACCAAAGTAATCGTTAGTTACAGCCAGTGGTGGAAAGAGTACTGAAAATTTGTACTTAAGTACTGTTACATTGCTGAAATAATACTCAATTACTAGTAACAGTACTGGTGACAAAACTATACTTAAGTAAAAATTACTCGTCTCAAAAACTACTCAGAGTGTGTTGTGTTTGTGTGTCTGTGTGTGTGTGTGTGTGTGTGTGTGTGTGTGTGTGTATATCTGTGTCTGTGTGTGTGTGTGTCTGTGTGTGTGTGTGTGTGTGTGTGTGTGTATCTGTGTCTGTGTGTGTGTGTGTGTGTGTGTGTGTGTGTGTGTGTGTGTGTGTCTGTGTCTGTCTGTCTGTCTGTCTGTCTGTCTGTGTGTGTGTGTGTGTGTATGTGTGTCTGTGCTGTCTGTGTGTGTGTGTGTGTGTGTGTGTTGTGTCTGTGTCTGTCTGTGTGTGTGTGTGTGTGTGTGTGTGTGTGTGTGTGTGTGTGTGTGTTGTCTCTGTGTGTGTGTGTTGTGTGTGTGTGTGTATATCTGTCTCTGTGTGTGTGTGTGTGTGTGTGTCTGTCTGTCTGTCTGTCTGTCTGTCTGTCTGTCTGTCTGTCTGTCTGTCGTCTGTCTGTTGTGTGTGTATGTATGTGTGCGTGTGCAGACCTGCGGACGGAGCAGTGTTACCTCACACACATCGACGAGCGCTGCGGCGCTGCGATCCCGGGCCGGCACCGTGTGGACGCCTGCTGCTGCTCCGTGGGGTCGCCTGGGGCCCGGAGTGTGACGAGTGTCCGGAGAAAGGATCGGCTGAATTCACCCAGCTCTGCCCTCGGCCCGGATTCTCCCACCGCGGAGACTTTATCAACGGCAAACCCTTCCTGAAAGGTGCGCGAGATACATATTCATACATACATACAGTACATATCCAAACTGCAGCGTGTCTATTTAAGGGCACCTAAAATTCACTTTTAATTAATAATCCAATTCACTTTTTTGTTGTGTGTGTTTGTCCGCAGATATAAACGAGTGTAAGATGATCCACAGCTTGTGCACGAACGGCCGCTGCAGGAACAGCATCGGTAGCTTCCGCTGCAGGTGCGACAGCGGCTTCGCTCTGGACTTCGATGAGAGGAACTGCACAGGTGAGTTCAGGTTCAGAGACACACGTGTGAACGCTTATGAGTCCTGACGTGTCACGGAACACACTGTTCAAGCTGTGTACCTCACTGAATATAACCTAGCAGAGCAGTCAGAACAGTAGAAACACCAAGGGTTCACACAAAACAAGGGGAGTCTGCTTAGCTAT
>QVTF01003281.1:27500-32530 GCA_003573665.1 Oxygymnocypris stewartii
GTAGTTTTTCTATTGAAGTTTTATCCCAATTTTTAAAATTGATTACTGGTCCCCAAATTTCACTCCCGTACAGTAGAATTTGTTTAATGATTGCGTGATATAATTTAACCCATGTTTTAATTGGTAATTTTAATTGGCCAAACCGTGATTTGATGGCATAAAATGCCCTCCGGGCCTTCTCATACAAGGCCTTCACAGCCAGACTGAAGCCCCCCGATGCAGAGATCTGGATGCCCAGGTAAGAGTAGCTGGTGCTGTGCTCCAGAACTTCTCCTCCGTAACTGAACTGGTATCTGCTTCCCTGAGACCTGGCCTTCTTCTGGAACACCATGACTCTGGTTTTGTCCAGGTTGACCGTCAGAGCCCATTCCTCACAGTACTGTTCCAGCAGGGCCAGGCTGTGCTGGAGACCCTCGGCTGTGGGGGACATCAGAACCAGGTCGTCCGCATACAGCAGGCATTTGACTTCGGAGTCGTGCAGAGCGATGCCCGGGATGTTGCCGGAGCGGTCCAGAGCTTCTGCCAGCTCGTTGATGTAGATGTTGAACAGGGTTGGGCTCAGACTGCATCCCTGCCTCACTCCACGACCCTGCTGGAAGAACGCAGTCCTGCAATTACCAATTTTGACTGCACATCGACTGTTTCTATACATGGACTGTATAACATCAAATGTTTTTCCACCAATGCCAATTTGTAATAATTTGTATAGTAACCCATCATGCCAAACAGAGTCGAAAGCTTTTTTTAAATCAACAAAACATGTAAATATTTTCTTTGTTTGCCCTTTAGATTTTTGTTAATTAGAGTGTGGAGAGAATAGATGTGGTCGGATGTGCGTTGTTTCGGTAAAAAGCCAATTTGTGATTTATGTAGGATGCTGCGTCTTGTAAGGAATGTCACTATGCGGTTGTTCATTATAGTGCAGAAAGCTTTGCTAGGTTACTGCCCACACAGATACCACGGTAATTATTGGGATCGAATTTATCTCCTTTTTTATATATTGGAGTGATGAGTCCTTCAGCCCAGGTCTCAGGGAAGTCCCCCGAGGATAAGATCAGGTTGAATAAGTTTGCCAGAGCTTGAATTATGTAAGGACTGCTGAGTTTGAGCATTTCATTACTGATGTTGTCTTGTCCACATGCCTTCTTTAATTTGAGTTTTTTAATGTGCTCTGTTATTTCTGATGTTGTTATAATCATGTCCAGTGGGTTTTGGTAATTTTTGATCGTTTTCTGTAACTCTTCTAGTTTTCTCTTTGTGTTAGTTTGGGGCTGGTTGAGGTCTGGTTCAAGTTGTTGGTAAAGGGTTTTAAAGTAAGACCTCCAGATTGTGCCGCACTGGAGAAATGGCCTTGATTTGGGGCTTTCAGATTTTTTAAAGAGATTCCAGAAATTGTTTTGGTCTATTGATTCATCTATTTCATCAATTTTAGCTTCATAATATTGATCTCTTTTGTTGCAGATGAGCTTTTTATAATTTTTCAGACAGTCGGAGTAGGCGAGCCGTAGCGTCTGATTGGCCGGTTCTTTATGCTTTTTGTTAGAAAGTTGTCGAAGGTCTTTTCTGAGACAAGTGCATTCATTATCAAACCACATATTCTTTTTGATTTTTTGTTTGTTTGTTCTATGTTTGTTTGGAGGTTTAGAGTTAGATATATGGCTAAAGTTTGAAATATATGAATAAGATTGGATGTAGCTGTGTTTATTCCATTAGTATCTGGAGTGAAATCTGTGGACATAAAGTGGTCCAGCATGTTTAGTATAACAGAGCTGCTCATGTTCTCTTTGAATTGCTCGGCATTAGACTGGTTCCATCGGAGTTTGGGTTTTAAAGGGAACAGTTTTTCATGTTTGAGGGGAGCGGTACTGACCCGGTCAATTGACTGATTCAGGTAAAGGACTGTTTGGCAGTGGTCAGAAATCGGGAGTTGAGGTCTAACTATAAAGGCATTAATAAGTTTGGGTCTATGTCTGTAATTGAGTAATCGACTACACTGGCTCCTAATCTGGAGCAATAGGTGAATCTACCTAAACTATCTCCTCTGGTTCTGCCATTAATGATGTACAGCCCTAAACCTTTACACAGTTTTAACACTTGTTTTCCATTGGTGTTGACTAAACTATCATAGCTGTTTCTTGGTGTGATAACTAATGAAGAATGAAACGTGGTGTCGTTGGATATGTGATTATTATCTACAATATTTACATAATCAATTTCTCTTCCGGTCCTGGCATTTAAGTCTCCACATATGAGAACATGTCCTCTTGACTGAAAGTGCAAGATGTCAGTCTGTAGCTGTAGAAAGCTTTGCTCGTTGTAATAGGGAGAGTCGTGAGGTGGAATATAGAGTGCACAGAGGTAAAGATTATGTTGTGATATGACTGATTTCACTTCAAGCCAAATAGATGCATTTTCAATTTTAACAATTTTTATCAAGTGCTTCAAATTGTCTTTGTGCCAAATAAGTATTCCACCTGAGTCACGGCCATATTTAATTTGAGATTTTTTCAATGAAGGAACAATAATTTCTTTGTATCCTATTGGACAATGTAAAGCCTCATTACTGCGACACCACGTTTCATGAAAGATACAAATGTCCATATCTGTTACACTGCTGAGTAAGTCTTGGTCTGCAGACTTGTTACCGAAAGTAGAAGAGTGCAGACCCTGTATATTCCAACAACTGATTTTAAAAGACTTCATGAATAGGTTTGTGTGTAAAGTGTGTGCATGTATATGTACATGTATGTAAAGGTGTGTGACTTATATCATGAGTCTGGAGCAGACGGTGTTCAGCAGACGTCTTATGTGGTTGAGTTCTGCAGCTGCAGGGTTTTGTGGTCGTTGAACTGCCGCCGCGTAGCTCTTGTTGGAGGATGAGGGCTTCTTGTTGGAGGATGAGGGCTTCTTGTTGGAGGATGAGGGCTTCTTGTTGGGATGAGGGCTTCTTGTTGGAGTTTCTGCTGTTTCCTGGTGCGTTTCCAAGGGCTGTGCTTTTCATCACTCTGGCGAAGACTTTCACTCCTTGCTTGTTGAGATGCACATGGTCATACATATGGTGTGGCCGTATATCTTTGTGATGGACGAGATGAACGTTGGAATAAGCGCACAGCTTCTGGAGAGTTCCACATTATTTCCATGAATCACGTGGAATGGTACATCAGTGCGTGGTAGTAATGCGACAGAGTTATTTTGCCTCTGGGAAACGTTGAGTGGCTCTGATTGCCAGCTCTCTCATCACAGGAGCCACATGGCCCTTCATGGCCCTTAAATCATTTGTCCCTGTGTGAATTATGTGTTTTAGTTTTTCTTCAGGTTTTTATCAGACAGGATCTGAAAAGCACTTTTTGTGTTTGGGCACCAGATTTTCTGGGCCATCATATTTGGGAATAGTAGTTTTCATTGACATATTTCCCATTCGAGTCGATCAGGATAAGAGCCTGTGTTTCTCTCGGGTCCTCTGCGGCGGAGATATCAATCTGATTGCTGGATCAGTCGAGCTGTGAGACTCTCTCTTCATGGCTAGTTCAGCTTGAGGAGTATTCATGAGGATCTCTGGTTCAGGAGAAGTCTCTTTACGTGCTGGAACAGAATTGAGTTTTTCTTTCAAACTGTTAATGAGTTTATCCTTGGTGGAGTGTTGACTTCAAGGCAGAGAGCTCCTCTTGCATTTCTGCTCTGACTTCTTTTAGCTGTTTTCCTAAAGTTGATTTTATTTCCCTCACTTCATCTTTAGTTTGTTGAAGCTCCTTTGACATTTCTTCTCGGTCACTTTGCAGATATTTGATCTCTTGTCTCAAATTCAATATGTCATTAGTAAGTTGTTCCATGTTGTTGTTGCTTAGGTGGGAGAGAATGAATTCTTTTAGCTCTACTACCTCTACCTCCAGGAGTGAAAAACTGTCTTTCATTCTTGACACTGAGGTTATGGTTTTTGGAGTCGTTGCGATCTTTTGGTCTGATTTTCAGGGGAGGTATCAGTGTTTGGATCCTTGTTGTTAGCTTGTGTGGGATCATCATCTTCATCATTGTCAGACAGTGCAAGTGTTTTTATTTCTTTAAATTCTTCAATGAAGACTTTAAGAGCAGACTCTGATCCTTGTATCATGACAGTGCCATTCTGATACAAGTTTAAGGTCAAAAATCTAGTTTCGTTGTTATTTTCAATATCTTCAAATACTAGGATTTGTCTGCCTTTACAGATGCCTCTTTTCTTGGTGAAGGGAAAATGTTGACAGAAGGCAGTGTGCCATAAAAGGCTGTGTTCAGAATAGAAGAGCAGGTTAGTCAGGACACTGTGGTCTTGGTCAGCAAACAGTGTGTCCGGTGTGTCCTTCGTCTGCTTCTGTCTGAGGAGTTGCCTGGATTTCTCAGAGCTCTTCTGAGGGTATGTGAAGGGGCGGGGCCAAGATGCACTGGCCATGGTTGATTTAGAATGTAAACAACCAACTGAATTAACTGCCAGTGTTTTGTTTATTTTCAATTGCTCAGGATACAAAGTTATTAAAAATGAAAAATAAGTAGGAAAAAAATTACTTATACTGATTCAAAAAAATAAATAAATAAAATACAATTCCAGTTGTCCAAAATGTCTCTTTGTGTTGTTTCTCCAAGTAAAAGCTCACTGAGAGCTATACAATAGCTATGAAATAACAGTCTTATTTAAAATGTCTTTACCTTTCTTCTTCTGTAAGGTTTTTCTTAGTTGTTGTTTGATGTTATCTTTTCCAACATAAATACCTTCTTCTGAAGACAGTTATCCTGTGATTAGCTGTGATTTGCTTCTCCTGAACATCCCTCAGATTCAAGTACGGTTAAAAAAAAAAAAAGATAAATCCAAAAATCCAAAATTCAACAAAAGATGTCCAGATGTTGGTTTGTGTTGATTTAGCTACTTTTGAAGATATTTGTAAATTATTATCTTCAAATTTTCTCAATTTCAGGAGCTCAGCTCATGTCTGACCTTACTGTAGAACAGTAGAAGTCTCTCTCTCTCTCTCTCTCTCTCTCTCTCTCTCTCTCTCTCTCTC
>QVTF01003282.1:0-32595 GCA_003573665.1 Oxygymnocypris stewartii
ACATGAACCGGGTTGCTTCTGAAGTTTTCCTAGGTGAGATAAGAGATATATCACAGCCACTCCATCTGCTTTATTTTTGTTTATAATTATTTTGTTATGCATCATATCTCAAAATGTATTTCTTTGTTTTTGTTTTGGGTATAGCCATAATGAAGTTCATGGCAGATCATCCTCTCAGGGGCCAATCAGAGCAGTTTGTGGTTTGCACCTTCCTGAAGGTAAAGCACAGCCTCTCATCCATGTGACCAGCTATGCACATAGACCCCCAGTTGTGTTTATTTATTCATTTTATTTTTGGCTTTAATTTGACTAAAACCCATCATTGTTTTTGTAGTTAACGGGTGAATATGGACTGATGAAGGATGAGGCGTACTGTCAAGTCCTCAAACAGATTACAGCCAATACCAGCTCTAAACCGTGAGATACACACTTCTTTATGTATTTGCTTGTTTGATAGGACTCTGTGTTAAGCTGTGAGTGTTTGCTTGTGTTGTGTTGCAGCTTGTGAACAGAACCTGAGAAAGACCTTTCAGTTCGGTGGCAGGAGTGTTTACCCCAGTAATATGGAGCTCAAAGCCATAATGGTCAATAAATACACATAAACACAAGACCGTACATACCTCCACACCCCTGTTACACAAATTCACACAAACAACAACTTACTTTTCACAAATTTGGGGTCCATATGATTTGAAACAATTTGAAGCAATGAGTTGAACTTTCTAATTGATCAAAGAATCCTAAAAGAAATTATCATGTTTACACAAAAACATTAAGGAGCAAAACTATTTTCTACTTTGATAATGATAAAAAATGTGTATTGAGCTGTCAATCAGCATATTAGAATGATTTCTGAAGGATCATGTGACTATAGTCTGGAGTAATGATACTTAAAATTGCACTTTGCATCACAAGAATAAATTGTAACATTTAATCAAATAGAAAAGTATACATAAATACTTTATGTATGTATATTATAGATATGTGTATGTATAATATATATATATATACTTTATATAATAAATATTTCACATTATTACTCTTTTCACTGTATCTGCCTTGGAAATTTCTTTGAAAAACATAAACAAATCGTACCAGCCCCAATCTTTCCTTCGGTATTTTATGTGATATGAATTACAGTCTAATTATGTTCATGTGTTTTCAGGCTGGTCGAAGCTCAAAGCGACAGTTGTTTCTATTTCCTGGAGGAATTGAGAGACATTTGAAGATCAAAACCTGCTCGGTATGTCTCTTTTCTTGTGTGACCGTTTACATGTGATTATATTTGTACGTTGAGATAGAAGTTGAAGTTGCTTTGTGTGCAGGTTGCACTGGATGTCATAGAGGAGTTGTGTTATGAGATGGCATTACAAAGGCTGGAGGCAATGGATGAGTACGCAATATTCATAGTGATCAACAGAGGTACAGAATGACATCCTTGCACCTCTATCAAGGCCCATAACTCAGATAACAATAACGATAACTACACTACCAGACTAAAGTTTTTGAACAGTAAGAATATTAAAGTCTCTTCTGCTCACCAAGCCTGCATTTATTTGATCCAAAGTACAGCAAAAAACTGTAACATTTTGAAATATGTTTAATATTTAAAAATAACTTTTTTTTTATTTGAATACATTTTAAAATGTAATTTATTTCTATGATTCAAGTCTGAATTTTTAGCATCATTACTCCAGTCACATGAAATCATTCTAATATTCTGGTTTGCTGCTCAGAAAACATGTATTATTATGTTGAAACAGCTGAGTAAATTTTGTTCAGGTTTCTTTGATGAATGAAAGAACAGCATTTATCTGAAATAGAAATCTTTTGTAACATTATAAATGTATTTATCATCAACTCAATTTTGATCAACTTAAAGCTTACTTGCTAAATAAAAGTATGAATTTCTATTTTGAATGGTATAGTGTATAATGTTACAAAAGCTTTTGACTGGTAGTGTATACTGTGTTAGCATCAACACCAACACATATAACGTTCTGTTCATTATAAGCATGCACTGCAGTTTTGTCGTCTGCTACTTTAATGCTCACACTCTTTAAAGCAGCATGGATTTTGATTGGCTGTCGTGTCAATGCTTTTATTATTAGTCTTTGTTATAGTTGTGTGAATGGGCCTAAAGGCTATGTTCGGAATGGAATACTAGCGAACTATACCCTAAATAATGCAAAAAATGGCACAAAAATACTATTGTGCAGTATGCACAGCATACTAAAAAAGTTCAATTTTATTATTTCTTGACCTCATATTGCATGTTTAATTCAACAATTGTTAACTTTTATTAGATCAAATAATGAGTCAACAAGGACACATTAAAAGGTTACAGCTGCAGCTGTAATTGTACCAGATGTACAGCTTTACATCTGGTGCATTAGTCACACTAGAAATTAAAAATCAACTTGAGAGCATTGCCATATATATGTTTATTCTAACAAATGTAGGATAAGTAGATCATACATTTTGTACTTTTCATAATATAAATAAATATAAATAATAAAATTAAATGCTTTGAGAATAACATTATGCCATTCCGAACATACCCAACCAGATTTTTTCACTCATATTTTTGGTGATGTCATCCAGGTCAGAATGTGCGGCCCCTCAATAAGAGAGAGTACATATTAGACATCTCAACAGAGACGGAGCAGATTGATCCCAACTACAGCTTCTGGTTCAGACGAGTCATCTGGGCCCATCCGCTCAAGTTCGACAATGAGCTCTGTGTCACCATGCACTTTAACCAGGCAAGACATGTCTGTCCTATCACATGCCTTTACTCACGTGTCCTAACCAGATACAAATCCTATCTCCTCCACGTTCACACTGATAGAGGAAATCTTACTGACACCAAGCTTTTTTTTTATAATTTACAGGAGCACATATTGTGTGACAATATACATAACACAATTATATCTTAATTATAATGTTGCTTCATAATTGTGTGTTTGCATTTGCACAGGTTCTGCCTGACTACCTGAAGGGCCTGTTGAATGTCGTACCTCAGGGAAAGATCAGTGAACAGCAGTTTAACCAGTTTGCCAAACTAGCTGCTCTTCAACACAGAGCCAAAGACAGTCTCTACACGCCAACTATGTATGTTTCAATTTTCATATAATTTGACCTAATTTACACCCTATGAGTAATATTTGGAAATCAGAATGAGAATCTGAAAAAACTGTGGTGTTTATTACCCCTCAGGATAATCAGCATCAATAACATTTCTCAAATTCTTCTAAGACCAAGTTATCTGAGATGTTATCGACATTTTATTGTATGTCAGCAATTTATATAATTTACAGTAAAAACAGTAATACTGTGAAATATTATTGCAATTAAAAATTTAATCTAATTTAATATATTGTCAAATGTAATTTATTCCTGTGATGCAAAGCTGAATTCTCAGCATCATTACTCCAGTCTTCAGTGTCACATGATCCTTCAGAAATCAATATAATGCTGATTTGCTGCTCAAGAAACTCTTCTCATTATTCATTTTAAAAACAGTTGTGCTGCTTAATGTTTTTGTGGAAACTGATATGTCTTTTTAAGTTTTATTTTAAACACAGCTTCTATAAAGGCCTTACTGTCACTTTTTATCAATTTAAAACATCTTAGCTGAAAAAAAAGTATTAACTTCTTTAAAACAAATATCGTACTGCCCCCAAACTTTTGAACAGTAGTTTATTTTCCTGAATAATGTTTAAGTAACATCTGATACAAAGTTGAAATCCTGCCCAATGAAAAGGACAACTCTAGGCACTATTTTCCTTTGGGATGTTTTTAGTTAAAAACTTAAAAAATGTTCTTTCTGTAGTCATGAGTTGACAGAATACATCCCAGTTGAGATCTTTGGCAGACAAGGGCCTCAGCAGTGGATGCAACTGGTTGCCCAACATGTACATGCCGTCCAAAGCCTGAACCCTCACCAGGCCAGATCCCAGTTCCTGGGTATTTTATTCTCAAACACCCTCATTTACATTTGACCTTTTTGTAATCAAGTATTACCATGATTAAAAGCAAGGTTTGTTGAATTGTGTTTGTGTGTACTTCAGGTTTGGTGTGTGCATTCCCCATGTTTGGATCGTCCTTCTTTTACATCCAAAGCAGCAGCAACAGTACCATCTCTGCACCGTGCATCCTCGCTGTCAATCAGAACGGACTGCACTTCCTGCACAAAGACACTCATGTGCGTATCGCAACACTCATGTGCGTATCGCAAACACACAGACTTCTAACGATAATGCAGGGTTTCTATAGGTCCTAAAAAGAGCCATGCCCTTCTACAAAACAAGGCCTTAAAAGATCTTAAATTGGAACAGAAAGTATGAAATTCATAAATTCATGGCATTAAAATACATTTAAAAAAAAAATGAATATCTTCCTCAGTGTGTTTGCTTGTTTTCCAATACAAGTATCTAAACATCCTTAAATCAATATCCTTATCATTAACTTGAAATGGTAAATGAAGACTTGAAGTCTTGTTTTTTGAGACATTGAACAAAATTAAGTTCATGCTTAAAACAAGAACTTGTACCAATGTGGTATGAAAACTTGGTTTCCCTTTGAATGAAACGTTTTTTTTATAAACCCATTGGCAGATATATGTACTTTTTTATAAAAAAAGTACAGAGGAAGAACTGTAAATGTTAATTGCATATTCTAGTTAAGCCGAGAGAGAGAAAAAAAGAGAGAGATTTTTTATTTTTAACAAAACAACTTTATTACATCAGCATTACAGACAGCATCCCTATAACACCACTGCTGTACAAATGTTTCAACATCATTCATTACCCTATAATACCTAAAATCTATTATTATCCTAGACCTAACACATGCTTTAAAAACTGGCAGAATCTCTTGAGTATGTTCATTTTCGAGTGTGTGTGTGTGTGTGTGTGTGTGTGTGTGTGTGTGTGTGTGTGTGTGTGTGTGTGTGTGTGTGTGTGTGTGTGTGTGTGTGTGTGTGTGTGTGTGTGTGTGTGTGTGTGTGTAATTCATTTAAATGTAATAGAGATTGATTAGTTAAAAGTTGTATTTTCAAACTTTGAAGTGCTGCTAATACAACTTCTCAGACATTTACACACAGAGAACATAATTATGTATTGTATCCCCTTTGATTTATACCTTAAATTATCTTCAATAGCTCTTAAAACGATCTTTAAAAATCCTAAATGTATCTTCTTCAAACCTGCAGAAACTGTAATGTTTTTAATTGTCCAAATGAACTTTCTGATGGCAGGAGGTGCAGGTGAAGTTCCAGCTGAAGCTGATTCAGTCTGCTCACACACAGCGGCCCAGCGCTGGGTCCAGTTACCCTTATGTAGACATCCTGATAGGGGACTTAACCAACCACAGAGTCACACAGTTACAGCTGGAACAGGTAACACATATTCAACACCACGAGAACAGTGTAAAAGTATGAACGAGTGATTTATGAGCATATATGTTGTTTGTAGGGTCTGGAGCTGTGTCGAGTTATCGCCATGCACATTGAGAATATGCTCTCTGTCCGAGAGAAGAGGCTGACGCTGCCACCCAGTGAAATCACCATGCTTTAACAAAACCATATACAGATACACACAGATGACCAAAATACTTTGTGTTTATTCTCTATAATCAGGTTATTTTCCATTCACTGATTCTATCATCATGACTAAACCAAACATCTCTATGCAAAGTTTGCACTAATCATGTGTATTTGTTCACATGTTATGTACAGAAGACACATAATGAATAAAAAGCATTATTTTTGTATTAAATGCATAATATTTATACAGATGGATTATTATTATTATGCAAAATTGTCTTTTGGTACTGTAGATGTGAAAGTATTGAAATGTTTTTATATGAAATGTTTTATGCACATACGTTTGAATGAAGAGAGATGTTACTCAGGAGAACAGCGTGAATCTAATCTTTTTTCAATCACATTCTCTCACACAGACAGACTATGAAACGGTGGTTTTCAAAGTAATGTAATCACATTTTTCACAGTCAAACTTTGTGTATTTAGTTATTAGGCAACATATGAGACCACGGTCATTATATTTGTATTTTTTTCTACAGTTTTCTTAATAAATGTATTGATTAAAACCTAAGTAAATAAATGTGTAATTGTCTATAACTTTCACATTGTTTTGGAGAAAGTGGAATATGAATATCACCTCTTGAGATCTAAGATCTAATTAATGAATACGATTAAAATACAGCACATTGTTAACTACACGTTGTTTTTTAATTTTGTTATTTTCATTCTGAAAAGTTAGATTACTAGAAACCCCTTCGGATCTGAGGCATGGCCATCCTGATCTCTTGAGGGTTTTAACTGGCTTGCAAATTTTGCACATCAATTATTGTTACATAACCTTTTTGATGACAAAATCAGAGTAGTTAATCAAATTAAAACAAAAGGTGAACATGACATTTACCGTGACTAAACATTTAAATACACAAATAATCAGGGGTAGAGCTTAAGCATTTCTAAGCTTATGGGAAATTAAAAATAAATAAATAAAAATTAATGAATGGAAAAAAAAACTAAATATATACTACTTCACCTTTGTATGCACACAGCACACTATTTACATTTAGCAGACGCTTTTATCCAAATACTGTTATTAGTATTAGCATAAAGCTAATAATATTAATCATAGATACGTCAGATACATGATACGTATATGTATGATTTGAAGATACATGTCTATGAATTGCAATAATGTCAGTTGAACACATGAAGACCCAGGCAGGCAAGTTTGAGTCCGTATAGTGCTGTCTACTCTCTGTGGTCCTACAAAAAAAGTTTGCTTCAACAAAAATAATTACTAATAATACATTTGTTATATGATCATTTGTAAAGATCGCGAAACTTTCATAAGATAGCTTTTTATTAGCCGCAGGGTTTTGCTGACAGCTGATCGCGTCGCTCATTGGCTGTCACTTGACCAGACCCTCGTGTCCACGCGCATGCGCAGCTCGCCAAGCACTTTTGGTTCCACGAGTTTAACGTTATGTTCTCTCCACGGCTTTGTGCATTCTTTCAGCAGCAAAATAACTACTATTTCTTGGATAAGTTCAAATAGGCCGGTTTGCAGCGAGCAGAAGGCCTGCGTTTTAAACAACATCCAGCAGTGAGCCTGTGTCCACTGGAAGCTAGTTTTGGCGTAAGTTAACGTTAGCTGCTGTGCTAGAATGCTAATGTTATGGCACTGAACGCAGGAAAACGCCGCCTGTGATCGACAACCCACTCACTGCTTTACGTTACCGATTCGGTCGGGCCTGCTCGTGGAATGGGGCAGTGAAAACTTTGGTTGGTTTAACCTGCAGAAAGGAGGGAAGAGGAAGCAGGCGGCACCCGGGCCTTCGGTCCACGTCGCGCACGACTTCAGTGACCGACACTAACATTATAACATGGGGACCTGAGGCGAATTCAGGTCAAACATTTCTGCCGCAGTTTTTCGGACTTTGCTCTTGAAATGGCCGCTTTTACAGATCTCCGGGATAAGCTGAAGTCGATGACGCCGCACAGGGGACAAAGTTTTCGAGCACAGCAACGGCGAGAAGCGTAAATACCGTGAGTCGGATGACGACGAGGAGCGGCGCGACGCTGAAGCGCAGAAAGTCAAGAGCAGCGTTAAGCAAGCGAATAGTCTTCACGCAGGAGGAGTGCGTGCGTATAGAGGCCAAGATAGACGAGGTGGTCGCCAAGGGAGACAAAGGGCTCTACCGGGAACACACAGTGGACCGGGCGCCGCTGCGGAACAAGTACTTTTTCGGCGAAGGCTACACTTACGGCTCGCAGCTGGAGAAGCGCGGGCCTGGACAGGAGCGGCTGTACTCCAGAGGTGAGGTGGACGAGATACCGGAGGTGGGTGCACGAGCTGGTCATCGATCGCCTCGATGACGCACGGCATCATACCGAGAGGGCTATGTTAATAGCGCCGTGATCATGACTATCAGCCCGGGGCTGCATCGTGTCCACGTGGACCCCATTCACATTTTCGAGCGGCCGATCGTGTCGGTGTCGTTATTCAGCGACAGCGCGCTCTGCTTCGGCTGCAAGTTCCAGTTCAAGCCCATCCGCGTGTCCGAGCCGGTGCTCCACCTGCCCGTCACGCGCGGCAGCGTCACCGTCCTCAGGTCGGTACTAGTGCGGACTCTGCTTTGTCACAGTTCATTTCCAGAACATGCTATTTCTATGGGATTCTTTTATACGCCATGTATATTTCCTTCCTAAATGTGGCTGTACAGTAAGAGTAATACTATGGTAATTTGAAATGTGCCCTGGTACCATACTATTATTATAATCAAATCACTTTTATTGTCGCATCACTGCAGCACATGTGATTTGGTGAGTGAAATTCTTGAGAGCGCGCTCTAGACAGTGCAGAAACAATTTACATATAGAGAGTACATACAGACATACAGATGACAATGTGCAATATACATATGCTCAGTAACACACAGTGTACTATTAGACATACTTACAGTTATCAATACACATTATACACCGTATGTACATATTCTACATTATGTACACATATATACACGCAGTAATATGCGAAGGTGCAACAGATTATACATAAGCTTGGGTACAAAAAGTCATGGATGTGCATTAGAACCACCAGATTTTTGTATTTGTGCAGTGTGTGCGTGTAGTCCAGTTGAACCGTGTTAAAGTGAAACAGTTATGTATAATAATAGTACAGCTATGGTGCATGTCCAAATGCCCATTTATGCTATGGTGCCCTGTAATTATTATATTCATTACTTTGGTATTCACATGGTACTACAAAAAATAAATCGGCACAAAAAAGTACCGTAGTACTGGTACCATGATGTTATATTATTTTACGTGCTATGGTTCACGTATTATTTATACATTTTGCGGATCAGTTTCAATATTTATATTTTCTGTTTTCATTTTAAAGTCGTAGTAATTTTGTTCTAATTTTTTATAGGTTTTTTAAATGTCTTTGTAGATTTATTTTCAATTAATTTTAGTAGTTTTAGTTCACCAAGTTAAACTAAATTAATATAAGAATTGTTACCTTTGACACTAGCTAAAATAACTTTAAATTGAATACATTTATATTTTATTTCACGTAATGCTTAGTTTAAAGTAACAAAAATGTTGGTTTATGGTTTTATTTAACTATGAACACCCCTCGATCATGCCACGGTGACGGTGTTCATTGAAATATTGTACATAAATATCAGTACCATAGTATATTTCAAAATACTATAGTAATCACAACCACTGTACCATGATACTGCCACAATAGTTTAAGGCATTACCATTGAATTGCCTTTATTGTCATTGCATTTAAAATACAACAAAATTGCATATGCTCTCCAACACACCACGCATACTAACATAAGTACATACACAAACAATAAATAGAATTGCACTGATGCTTGTGGAATATATTGCACAATTAAATAAATACATAAATGAGATGGTGCTCCTCGTAATGAACTGTAGCAAAATGAGACATTGTGTGTGTTGACTGAGAGTATGGATGACCCTAGGATAAAAACTGTTCATAAATCTGGAAGTCCGTGCTTTGATTTACCTGAAACACCTTCCTGATGGCAAAAGGTCAAACAATGAGTGGCCAGGGAGGAAACAGTCTGTTTCAATCTTTTTGCTCTTGAAAAAAAGAAACCATCTTGGTAAAGTCCAAAAACCATGTTTTAACCACAGTACATGAAGGAATTCCCTTCCTTTTGTCACCCTTTAACCTATTTAGTAAAATATTTAATCCTTGTTATTGTTTTATTAGCATTTCATTATAAGCTATGCAAGAAAAACGTTATTTTGCACTTTTTAATTGTGCTAAAATATATTTCTGCTTTGATTGGTTTTAGTGGCTATGCAGCCGATGACATCACGCACTGCATCCGGCCACAGGACATCAAGGAAAGGAGAGCAGTCATCATTCTGAGAAAGTGAGTTCACTGGTCTTGAGTCAGAGTTGTTCTTGAAAGGTCTGGAGGCATGTGTGGGGGTGTACACCGCTCTGATATCCGCTCTTGCTTTATTGTAGAACGAGGCCGGATGCCCCTCGTTTGAACTCCAGTTCACTGAGCCCATCCATCCATTCTTCTGAGAGACGACACGTACTGAAAGCCAAACGCTCGCACCGCAAGGCCGACCCAGATGCTGCACACAGGTACTTGTGAAGTCTTTCCTAGGCTGGGCGATAAATAGATTTTATCGATTAACTCGAACGTTGACTTGTTTGAATGAAAATTGGTTTTCTTAGACGCATTAAGCACATACACAATTATACAGAGTATAAGTGGCGCACACACTTGGAGCAGTGGGCAGCCGACACTGCGGGGCCCGGGGAGCAGTTGGGGGTTTCGGTGCCTTGCTCAAGGGTCTCACCTCAGTCGTGGACAATTCCTGCCGGAGCCGAGATTCGAACCCACATCCTCGGGTTACAAGTCCGACGCTCTATCCATTAGAGCCATACTGCCCCCTATTTTAACATCCGCTGATGCTCCCGTAGTTCCTAATGGGCTCAGTCCTCCCAACCGTGCGCGTTTGCCATATTAGCAGACCTAAGCTTGGCCACCCCACTCACAACTGCAGTTTTTGTCCCCTATTTTTCACACACACACACACACACACACACACACACACACACACACACACACACACACACACACACACGTATGCAGAGAGACATTTAAGAGGGTTTATTCTCCAAATAACTTTAAATTCATGTTGCTGAAAAATGTGTTAATGTTATGTGTATGGACTCTTGTTTTTGTTCCACATTAGCTTCCTGTCCACTAATTTTTTGCCTCTTACAAAAGCCACAATTCTTCTAAGAAGTCAGTAAAGGCTTGTGTCATGCTTGAGCTTTAGTTAGGATCAAAGTTGGGAGGTTAAGTTGCACAATGTTTAGATTTTATTATTTATTTATTTTTATTATAATTTAGATTTGTTTTATTTTTAGGTTGTACTAATATTTACCTTATTTTTGTTTGCATTTTTATGTAATATGGCAATTAAATGCACTAAATGAGTTTAGTTTTCAGTTATTAATATATACTATTTCAGCAATAACATGTATTTATCTAAAAAGGAAACAAATTACTTGTTCATTTTAAGAGACTTGTCTTATTTTCTCTGGTATATTTAGGATTGCTCTCTAAAAATAAAGTAGTTATCCAATTAATCGATGAAATTTTCGGTAGAATACTTGATTACTAAAATATTCGATAGCTACAGCCCTTCATGCATGTATAGCATCACATTAAAGAACGTTTCTCAAACGCATCATGTACTAAAATATTGTGAAATTCGGGATCACAATGTAAGGCTCTAGTTGATGTTTATTTTTATTTATTTTTGTAATTTAATGCACAAGTAAATATGAACGCAGTGCACTTATAATAGAAACCATGCTTTTTTTTGTAAAGTACAAATGAAACCATTTAAATCATAAAATAAACCCATTTTACATTTTGGCATTTAAGTGCTGTTGAATTCCGTCCTTTTTTTAAATATATATTTATATTTTTTATTAACCATTTCTTATCACTATCTGCATGTCTCCTCAATAAGTATGCAATGACGGAGAACAAGCTTTTGGGGGTTTTGAGAACCAGGACCAAGCTGACTGAGCAATAAATCTATAGTGAGCCCCTTTATTAAAATACCTGGAGGTGAGGAATAATACATAAGTTGTCATATTATCTCAGCATTGCTTGATCTAATTCACAAATATCTCAGTTACGATTTAGTAGAAATAAATGTTATTCAGTTTTGTTTTAGGCACTATAACAGTCCAATACTTGAACAATGAACAAGACCATGACAGCACACCCGCCAAAAAAACAACCAACAATCACTGATATTTAATGCTGTTGAATGTTTTGTTTGCACTTTATCAGAATGACCTCCTATCTACTGAATAGTAAGATGTTAAACTTGTTTAAAGAAAACTTATCAAAAATGTCCAAAAGGCTCACATAATTTAGTGTTTTGTGTTACATTGTCACTGCTTAAAATGGCAGGGCCTGCCATCTTGTCTTTTTGGCTTGTTGTTTCTGATTGCACTTTAACCCCAAGGGAAATCCAGATCAAATCCCAGAAGGGAAAATCAAAACAAAATCAAGTTAAAAACTTTTTTGGACAATTTCTTTGGCCTCTTCAGATTGATTTAAGTGGGAGGGGGGTCGATTTAAATCGTGAATCCGATTTTTTTTGTTGTGAAAACATCGGGGGGTTTTTTTTTTGGCCATATTGCCCGTCCCTACCTCTATCAAATCAAGTCCACACCCTACATATTTTTTCTTTTTTAATTTCACTCTGATGTAAAAATAATATAGGCTATAAATAAATAACAGTACCACCTCTCTACGTATTCTGTGTTTCGGAGGCAGCAATACGTTTCTCATCGCGCTGTGTGAATAAAGACTGAACGGCGGCTCAAAACCGCTGTATGAGCACATGATACACAACTACAGCTCTCGGCTGGATAAAAAAAGCCAGTGTCACACTAGTAGCCTAAAGTTTTGATGGACGACTATTGTAATCAAGGTAAAGCTGATTACAGTGACATGATCGTGCATTAGGCATAATTTCATATTTTCATAATGAAAATTATTATATTCAGTGACTTCTCCTACTTAGTGATATATATATATGAAGAGCTCTTTTCCAAAACGCGATTAAATGCCAAATTTAAAAAAAAAAGAGTTCGTCATTGCCATTTTGCTGTTGTACTGAACCTATTCACTGCTCCATCAATGTTTCATGCCAAATCGCTATATTTCCTTGTTAAAATGTACTGCAAGATGCAGTTCTTTCCAAACCGCTATAAGCGCCGAACCTGTTTTTTAGCCTAAATGCGATATATCCTCATATGACTGGACAAAGAAAAATCACAAAAAACAACAAAAAAAGAAGGTTCGTCACTCAGGTGGCGCGTTAATACCCACTGTGGGATGTCAATGTAAACAGATGTGTATGCCAGTAAGGGCTGTGTGTAAACCTCACTCCCCTTGACCTCTAAAAGAGGCGCTCTAGCGACTGATGCTAGAGGCTGTAGCCTTTGGCGTTCCTTGTTAGTTCCTTGTAAAAATGTCCTTTTCTCTAAAACTATTAAAATGGATTTATATAGCGTTTTGGAAAAGAGCTTCTTCATATATATATATAGTGCTAGTTTACCAGGAAGTGACGATTTTGACTCGCTGGATTCGCAATGTGTTGTGCATATTTCAAGACTGTTGACCGCTCTCATCAGGCCGGGTCTGTGATAAAATGCCAGTATTAATCAACAAATCATGGAAGGGGCCTGCCAAAACTACATCACGGTGCCAGGAATCTGTGAACAGCTTGATCTGAGAAAGAGGTTATTTTTTAATGGGAATGAAAAAAACTACAAATTTTGCATCTTTTGTCCCCTTTAAGACACACAAAGTGACTGCAATCCACACATACAGTTTGCTAAAAGCTTTTTGCTCTTTTCTCTTACAGGCCTCGTATTTTAGAGATGGACAAAGAGCTGCAGAGGCGTTCCGTGTCTTCCCGACAGAGACTCACGACGGAGACAGTTCAGAGAACTCATGGAAGAGAGCTGACGAGAGAGAGCCAGGCTCACGATACAACACCTGACCGCGCACCCGGTCGACGAGTCAAATGAGGACGTTCACTGATACGCAGTCAGGACTCAATGCTGATCTCCTCTGACGCCTTTACGTTTGCTCGAGGGGACCGGAAGCCAACAGAGTGACTCAGTAAAAGAGATGCTTCCAGATTCAAAGACATTACGCAGCGGCTGCTTACTTAAGAGGCTTTATCTATCTATTCAGACATATCATTAAGATCCACGATAATTTGTTCTGTGTGTTTAAAGGAATGTATGGAATAAAAAGACATGTAAGCTGACTAGTTGAATTCATTCCATAATTCATCAGATTGCACCCCAGTTAACTTAATGTGCCAGTGTTATGAATACATACATTCTCACAACAATATCAAATAATGTGTCTTGGATTTTCGAGAACTACTCCTTTAAACATAAACATCGTTGATTTATTTTATTTATTTTCTGGCTTTAATGGTTTGTTGCATACATTCTAGCAATCACATTCAATCAAACCATTTTAAGTTAGAAGAAGCAAGAAAGAAAATAAAAGGCAAATTTGTGTTCATGCTGATAGACATCAGCATGAACTATGTTAGTAATATAATAAAAGTTAGTATATAATAAAAATTGATTTGATTTGCATACAGTGGCTTATCAGTACAAGATGGCATGTAAGGCCAAGAATCTTTGATATGCTTGACATGCACAATATTAGTTTCTAAAATGGGATAAAAGTTACATTAGTCATCTCTTCCTTTGAATGTTGTTCTTTCTGTTCTCATGCGTATTTCTTTTCTCCCCCATTTAAAGGTGGTGTTGCCATTTATAAACAACTGATTTGACAACATGGTGTATTTGTTTGGCTTAGTTTCTGAATAAAATAATTAATTGATGGTAACATTACAGCTGACTATTGAGACCACGTGTAAGACTCATAATGGCAACAGTTTGTGTTTTATTAAAGATTTGTTTCTGAGTGAAGAACGTGTCAAAGAAAGATGATAAATTGTCTTTCCATCGAAGGTGTTCAACGGAGAAGTGCATTTGACTACATGAGACCATATATACTTTGTATTTAAAGTCTGACAGAGATGAGATTATTTTTGTTCGACTGCATAAAAGATTAAAGGGAGCTGTTTCAGTGTGTTCTTGGAAGATTCTATGTTCGTTCTTTATTTTTTCTGGTTCTATTGAAATTGAGATTATTCGTATGTTGTATTTTGTTAGCTAACTTTAAATACCAAAACAATCTTATTCAGTCTTAAAACTCCTTTAGTTATGTTACTTTTAAGAAAGGGTCAATTTTCTTTAGTTAATTTTGCGTTGTCCATTAATATGGAATTAGAAGATTATTTTGTGGTCTACATTATTTTTACAGGCAATAAAAAACTGTACATTTTTGCTCCAAGTTTGTATTTATAATTTACGCAATGCACTGTTATATTTAGATCAGAAATAACATTTTCATATTTAGTATGGCTGGATCTCTGCCACTATGACATCTGAATTGTTGGATAAACTATTTACCTCGATATATCCACTGTTTACCCAATAAATGTCCCTCAGGTTATTTCTTCAAGCAAGAAAGTGCTGATTGTCCACTAG
This sequence comes from Oxygymnocypris stewartii, assembly GCA_003573665.1. Lineage (NCBI taxonomy): Eukaryota > Metazoa > Chordata > Actinopteri > Cypriniformes > Cyprinidae > Oxygymnocypris > Oxygymnocypris stewartii. The sequence continues at coordinate 15,234 of QVTF01003282.1, forward strand.
ATGGTATAAGATGGTATTTCTTTAATTAAAACTGTATTAGGTTGATTACAACGTTGCTTTTGGCTAGTTATTGTTTTACATTTAAATATGTGGAGTGCGGTGGGCATTACTGTTTACAGTATACATAGAAGGGTTGATAAAACAACACCAAATGTATAACCAATGTAGTCATTATGTAGCTGTAATTTTTATAAATAATATATAATCTAGTTTACTTATAATAAAAATGTAACTTTTATTTAATAAACCGGATAATATGGGAATATATTTTAAATAATTTATTAGCAGAAAATACAATCAAGTACTAATGTAACAAATCATTTATTAAGGGTTCTTTGTTTCTGCATGCAAATTAAACAACAGATTTGTTATTTGTGTAAGAAAAATGTACGTTAAATTTCCTACAATGAACTATGTGACCACGTTTGCATTACACAAGCATATATGATGCACACATAATAAATATATTATAACACGAAACGATACTATTTATGGTATTTTCAAAATAATTTATGAAAAAACGTACATTATGTAGCCACCCCGTTAAAATAATATTTATATAAATATGCTTTTTCATTTTTGTTCATGTGTCGAAAATCCATAGAAACACAATCACAGTGGAGTTGTGACGTATGGAGATACTGTCATCTCATTGGTCCATATGTACGTCAATCCGCGGGATAGTGACGTGTGGTGTGTTTGTGAGAGGGCGAGTGTGTGCTAGACAAAACTACTCAATTTGATACTCTACTCTACTCTAATGGCTCTGAGTTGATTCTACCCTTTGAGGGTAAGTTAGCTGTTTAACTCTGGATTAGGGCTATAAAGGGTTAGTTGTGTAACATCAATAAGCGTGTTAGTTATCTGCGTCGACAGCTGGTGAAGTTAGCAAAGGCTAATAAAGCGCAGCACTATTGTTTGATTCTGTTTAGTTTAACGTTAACTCTTTTGAACTACAGGACTGAATTATTGGAATATTTGGTAGTTATATGTGGTTCAATGTAATATTTAGCAAGGAAGAACGTCATGCATTGGTATACGTGTTAAACACCACGTCTGTAAACATGCCAGATTTAAACCACTGATAGTTAAACAGCTTTGCATACATTAACTCTCTTATCTGAAAACACAATATTATCTAGGTTTTAAAGTCCTTCTGTACTCAGGCCTCTTGTTATTTCATATGTACTAACTTAATGTGTAGTTGTTTTTTTCTTTTATCCAATAACCATATTTAAAGAGTGTAAACAATTTTTGTAGTCTGTGAGCTGGCCAAGAACATGCTGTGCTTTTTGGGAAAATACCTTTGGAATGTAGTTCTTGGCCAGCAACTGAATCTGTAAATCCTTTTGGAATAACAAATATTAATCCTAAAAACATTTATGAGGTACTGTATTCACCCATGTCTTGCTAGTGTAACCTGTAGATCACAGATGGAATCTGTACTCTAAGTCAGGATCTCAAAATGATCATATGAATAAGTGGAGAGTTAGGCCACATGGGTCTAAGATTAGACCTGGTAAAGTCCCCTCCTGGGTCTGGGTTCATGAAAAGCCATGGCTATTTCTGAGAGAGAGAGAGAGAGAGAGAGAGAGAGAGAGAGAGAGAGAGAGAGAGGGGGGCAGGTGGGGCTTCAGTCGCCTGATCTGTCACGTAGCACATGTGAGAACTGTGTGTCTTAACCTTCATAACAGAGTACTGTGATGATACATTAATGGTATCAGGTGATTAAATCAATAATGCCACTTTAATTAATATTACTGTGATACTGATAGCTACTATTTATGGTACACAAATTATATTCTTAGTATCATGAATATATCATGATATTAGTGCGGTCAAACGATTAATCGCATACAAAATAAAAAGTTGTTTTTTTGCATAAAATGTGTATATTTATTATGTATATATAAATACACAGACAGACTGTTTATATTTTTAAAATATTTACATGTTTATTTATATTCATATAATTTATATATATATATATATATATATAATATATTAACAATTTGTTTTTATGAAATATATATGTACTAAATATATATACTTAATAAACATACAGAGCACACATGCATATATTATGTAAACAAAAACTTTTATTTTGACAGCACTGCATGATATATGTCTAAAAGCTATGATATATGAGGAAGTGCATGTGAAATCAAATGGTCATGTAATTCTCTATTTAAATTTCCAGACACCCTCACAGAGGAAGTGATGTATTATTCCGGTAAAAGGCGAGGAGAAGATGGAATTGCCGCTGTCATTGACTTCCTGTTGTCCAATGCTCGGCTGGTGCTAGGGGTCGGCGGAGCTGCGGTGCTGGGCATTGCCACGTTAGCTGTGAAACGGGTGATTATTCATTATTTTAGTATTTCACTCAGTTACACTCTACACAGTTCTGATTGGTCGATATAATATTGTTTAAAGAGCAGCACTGGTTCTCCCATAGAGATTTTTTAAAAGTGATTGGGGAGAACTACAGTTACATTGCACTAGCGTTATGAGTAACATTAAAAATAAAAGTAATGGATAAACACAAAACAACGTTTTATATAAACACACACATTAATTATATTATATACAAATATTTAAGTAGGGAAACTGACTCTGCATCATGCTACATCAGTGCTTCATCGGTGTAGGCAAGTGCTAAAGAGGTTTTTGCCTAAATTAGTTTGTTTAAATTCTCTGTTTGAGGGAGATTTCTTGTGTAGATTTTTTTTTTCCACCTGGAATTCATCTTTAAAACATGATTATATAAAACATAAGTCGAGACCATGAAGGCTGATGGCTTCAACAAAAGTATATACCACTAGCTATGTTTCCATCCAAATATTTGAATGTAACTTATGCACAAAACTGGAATATCACATAAAATAATATATCAGATAAAAGTTTATTCTACTTAATTGTGCGCATACGTTTTTTTTATATGCACTTTTAGAATATATGCACATAAAAATAGGTGGATGGAAACAGCTACTGATTACTGTGAGCCTCGTAGCTGACAGTAGGTCTGTGTTTATAAATGATCGTTTAAAATCGATTCCTCTATTGGTAAAACAAGTGGAATGTTTGCTTATAGAGCTTATTTTAATTGCTTGTTAATTTTTTCATCGTGTATATCTTCTCTTCCTCCGTTTCCTGTGATGTCATAGCTGATAGAACGTGCTGGTAGGCCCCCTGATGAGAAGCCTGACAAGAAGATGACGGACAGCTGGGAGGAGTTAAGCTTGGTCAGTTCCTCCCCCAAACTACTGCACAAGGGTATAGAAGGAGTAGTCATGAAAAAGATTGCTGCCGCAACCAAGAAAGGTACAAACTTGGGAAATATCTTCATTTGGAAGACTTGTTGCAACAAGAAATCAAAACTAACCCTATTTAGGATCTTATCCTGCACAATTCATCAGTGCATGCTAGTACAAACAAAAAAGGTATTTCATCAGAACTCTCAAGCTGGTCAATGTTAACCAGAATTCATATTGCAACTAATGGAATGGACTGGAATATACATTACTATCCCGTTTTGGGAAAATAGTTTTTAGGCATTGTTGTCACTGAACATCCTGTTTCGTCTTGTTACGGTAATAAAATGGGTTGTGAATGCTGTTTTCAGTAGAAACCTTTTTTTGTGTGTTTAGCGGAGCTGTCCCAACCCATCCCCCTGCCCTCACCTGAGCCCCAGCGCTGTGACACTGAACCACCTCAGCGACGGAAACGCATGGATCTGTGTGTGATGACGTTTGCAGAGCGTCTGCAGCAGTACTACAGAACACGAGTGTGTCTGACAGCGGAGGAGGTTTCTGTCACACAGCAGCGAGCGTTAGAAATAGCCACAGAGATCCAGGCCTTCCTGCACTCCAAACACACAGACATGCCGCTGGGAGACATGACGCTGGCGGGGTCACTGCTTGACGACCTGCAAGTGGTTAAAGCCGACCACACCTGTCTGATCGTGCCCATACAGGTATCAAGATTCTTTGTGGACCACTTGTTTACTTGCGTGTGTAAAAAAATGTCCTGACTATACAATAGTTGCTATCCTGTACATCTCAAAGACCCATAGAGATCCAGAGCTAGCCTGCAGCTTTACAGATAATGTATGTTGTTTGTTGTTCTTCAGAATTCCTGGGTCATGCGGATTTCATCAGATATTATTATTATATTATAAAACAATATACTATATTACAATATAAATGAATTATAATAAGCCTTTCCACCATTTTTAAATGAGCATTGTTTTTGGTGACTCTTTGTAAAACCTTTGTCAGTGGTTGACCATAGGTCTGAATATGATCAAATTAAATTGTTTATTCCCTGAGTTCAGTGTATATAATATAATATAATAATCTACTTTTCTGGGAGTTGCCAAAAACTCTGATTATTTATTATAATATAATAAAAATATAATAGTATGTGGGGGGTGTGTGTGTGTGTGTGTGTTTATATTTATATTTATATATATATATACATATACATATATATATATATATATGTGTGTTTTTTGTTATCGGTATATCATATTCAACAGTATTTCAACAGTAGATAAAACATCTCGGTCCCTTTTAATGTACATTTTTAATTGTCCTTTTTAATGGACTCTTTCTACAATATTTCTAAGATTTTGTTGACCAATATTGATTTAGATCATATTCAGACCACCCTTAATATCACAATTATCAGCAGTTGAATCTTTGGACCTTACAATGGCCATGTGCTTGGCCCTGAAATAATTTCTTGAGCCTGTATTTAAATTTGCTTACAAATGTGTTCCATACAGTTGGAGCCCAGTCTGTGGACACCTATTGCCGGAGAGGACACATTTTTGGGTCACCCTCAGTATTGCATGGTTCGGCGTGAAAACCTTGAGTACTTCCCGAGGGGGCGGAGCTACTGGGACCGACATTTGCTGGGTGGATACTTGTCATCGCGGCTTGTTTCTGAGCAACTAGGCAAGACGGTGATGGAATCGATGAACTGGCCATCGCTGACCGGAACCCTGGAGTGCGAGGTGCGACCAGTGCTTGGGTCTCCTGAGCTCAAACTGGAGATTCAAGGATTAACCCAAAGCAGTTATGACAGTGGAGAACGCTTCTATATTACAGTGTTGCCAACAGTGCGCCTTGGCGAGATGACGCTTACGGCGCAACGAGAGATCACCGGGTCATTTGACTACGTCTGGTATCAGAGCCTATACACCAGCGAAACGGCTAGACTAGGAGCGCTTGATAAATCAGACTCGGGGGTCAGAAGGAAGTGCCTAAAAATGCTGAAGGCTGTGTGCCGCAACTGCCCTTCGCTACGCAAGCTCAACGGTAGCCATCTTAGCAACGTCATTCTACACATGAGTGAAAAAGAAACCGATTGGTCGGAATCAGTGTTTGCTGATAGGTTCCTGCAGGCGATCACGGAGCTAGTCGGATATCTGGAAACTGGAATCTTGCCTAGTTACTTCAAATCTAATGTGAATCTGTTTCAGGGCTTTACTGAGGATGACATTGATGAGATGGGCTTCATGCTGTACTGTGCTGTAACTGAACCTGAGATTCTATTAATCTGATTCACTCACTCTCCTTGAAGCTTCATTTAACCATGCTGCACTTACCTGGTCTGAAATTTAGCTTGGATGTAGATTTTAAGAAAGATTTCATGGTTTAGACTTCAGATGTATTTCTTTTAAGAGTCGGTTCTGAGCTCCGCGTTGACCATGAGTATATGTTCTACTATTTAGGTTTTTGGCGCAATGGCAGTAATCATAGCCAATGTATTGAGAAAATACTCAGTATTAAGACAATAAAGCAGTACTGCATTGAAATTGTTGAAAATATTTTTCCATAAATTTGTCAGTTGTTACTGGGGAAAATGTGCATTGAGGGTTGTCTAAACCTTTATAAGTGTTGTTTTGCCCACATTCTATTTGTCAATACCAGCTTTAATGGCGAAGAAAATACATAATTAAACAGTTAATGCGTAAAGCAGGTTTCCCTGTATGCACCTTATGATAACTTGCCAACAAGTTTGGTTAAAAATAGCAGAAACCATACAAATATTGGTAGGATCAAATTTCATACCAATCCTACACAGCTGATAGGGTGACATGAGTTCTTATGAATTCTTGTTTGCTATTGGGATGCGTGTCTAAATAAAGATTGTTCACAATTTTCACAGTTGTTTGTGGTGTTACTTCTGCTTGTTATGTCCATTAGTATGTGTTTCTTTATGCTATAGTTCTTCTTTTAGTTTTTATTTTGCTACTATCATGTGAAAATACAATAAACACAAGTCATGGTTTATGAGAGGTCAAATAAAGATATGGCATAACAGCTGGGAATAAACCAGCAGTTAACAGGCCACTTCCTTTATAGAAATGTAATCAGTTTCTGCAAAAATACCACAAACAGTAAATGTTTGATAATTTGACAGAAAAAATGAACTAAAAATGGACTTCTATTGATCGTTTAGGTCTCTACATTTCATGGAATGAACTAAACGAAAGGGAATTTTTAAGGTCAAAAATGAAAAGAGGCTAACTTACTTGTATGGAGTTCCTATTCTAAGAATATTATACTTGAATTAAAAATATATAATTGTAAGAAAGTGGCAGTAAAAGGATTTTACTGCTGATTAAAGTTTGTTTACTAAAATAAATGTATTAGATTTTTATTGATACGTTTAGAAAAAAGCCAATTATATTATTGTCATTGCCTGATGACTTTTAAGAGAGACCAAAAAAAATGTAATAACGCGCGTGCACATTTTATTTGATTTATTTCACACGCGTATTTTGAGGATTTTTTTGTGAGGAATTGGTTTGAGGCGGAAACAAGTAGAGATTGCGTTGGTTATGATCACTCCCCCCCACCCCCACCCCACCAGAGGAGGTGTCACGTGGCTAACTATGGCAAAAGCTGCTTCTGTTACTGCTCTCCGGAAAGCGCTTTAATGTGTTTACTTCTCAACGACATAAATTAACTTGTAAAAAAAGAGCAAAGGATTATTAGTTTGAATCCGCCAATGAACGCCGGAAAGTCCATTTATACGTGTATTATTCTGAATTGACTAACTTCGTTTCCATGACATTGCGTTTGTCACGGTCTGTATAGTGCGTCAGGCATGTCATTTTTAAATCGGTGTGAATTTGATCATGTCATGCTTGTTGTGGTTTTGAAGTAGTTGTTATTCTCTATTAATGCGGCGATAGATCACAGTTAAGTCACATATCGCATTTTACAGTTACTGTAAATGCGTAGTAAAACAAGACCTCCTGCACTGGATCAGGACAGCTATTTTGACAGCACTGTGGATGCCGGTTTCAGGGGTGTAAAGTATGTGAGTGATACGTTTTCTTAAGTGTTATTGTGTGTAGTTAATATTTCAAAGCGTTTTATTATAGTTTCGTGATTAAATACATCAAGACTCTTGTAGTTAATTACAACTTTGGACTTTCAGTGTGCCAAATACATAATTATCATCGGTTTTTCAAATGGATGTCTTGCAGTTTTATTTACATTTTATTTGAAACCAGTGAAATCCTTTTATTGTTTCACACTGGTCCATTTGTCCTGTGAATAGATTTCAGCAATCACATGTAGTTTTTGACCTAAAATCATGCTTTTTGAAATGTATTGGTGAAAAATTGACTAACTTAACTTGAATGTAAATATCTATAACTATAAAATCAGATGAAGTTTAACATTTCTTGTAACAGGAAATATGTGTCATCTGTGGTGTTAATAGCCTTAAATGAAAACAGTATGAAAATCATAATTAACTGTGGAAAAGTTTTGACAGTCCTTTAACTAATGTATCATTTCACAATACTTTTTACACCCCTGTTCGGTTCATTTGAAACTTTTTAACCACCATGATTAGTTCTCCAGACTTGGTGGCTTTCACGAAAGAAATAGATTTCAGTGAAATAGTCAAAGACCCATCCGTACTTCCAGAGGAACTGTCTGTTCCCTTGTATCCCTACACTGGGGACACCACCCCATGGTCCAAGATGTCTGGAGCTAATTTTACGAAGGACTTTATCCTTTTAGCAGAGTTTTCGGAGCAAATTGGGCCCCAGCCTTTGCTTACGGTTCCTCCTGAAACCAAGGCTTGTGGTACATTTGATCTGAACCACTTCTCCCTTCGAATCATGTCAGTGGACTATCAGACCTCGCTCACCAGCCCGGCAGGTTGTGGCTCTTTGAAACTTAACTTTGTAGAAGACTCAAAGGTAGTTTTAGGGGACTCTAGAGAAGGAGCGTTTGCATATGTGCACTACCTTACGCTCTATGACCTTGAGGCTCGAGGGTTTGTGCGACCTCTCTGCCTTGCCTATGTGTCGTCTGATGAGAATAAAATCATACAGCAATTCCAGCAGCTTTCCGCAGAGTTCTCCAAAGTCTCTGAATGTCTAAAAACGGGAAACAGGAAGAACTTTGCAAATGAACTGGACATAAAACTCAGAGATTTGGAGTATACAAGAGTCGTGTTACTTAGAGAAATAGAAAGAGAGTTAAACAATGCATCTGTAATGTGCACAAATGAAAGGGAACGCATGTTGAATGGATTACCTACATTTGATGTGAAACTGAAAGAGAAATCACTATCTCAAAAAGATGAAATGAAATCACAAGAGAAATGTGAGAGTTCAAGAAAGGCAGAAGTAGAGTGTACAAAAAAGGGGAATGGGTCATGTATAACACATGATAGAGATGAACAATTTGGAGGGAGAAGGAAGAACAAGCAGGATAAAGGGTATTGCCCAACACCCAACAAAGGGGATGAACTGGCCTATGTAGAAAAATCCATTCAGGAATACAAAAGTCTTCTAAAACAGGTCACTTGCTACCGAACCAGGAAGCTTAGAGACTCTGAATATTCTCCTTATGAACCGGATGACCTCCCTCATTCTTTCGAGTTTGACCTGGATGATTTAAGGCACGGTCAGCTTGCTGGGCCAGTGCTAGAATGTAATGTTTTTCCTTGCACAGACACACCCTCACATTCTCTGAAACTGATTAACTCCATTTCATCTTGCCGATTTGATAAGCATCTGAAAACTCTCGAGGAGTTGTGTGATGACTACTTCCACCAACAGGCTCTACAGCACCTGAACTCCATTGAGAGGACATTCAGAGGAGATGCCTGCCATCTCTACTCACAACAACTCTGCCGCAATCTTCTCCGCAACCTCAAATCTACCAATTTCTTATTTGAGGATCCATGTGACTTGGAAGAGGATGTGAGGTTACAGATTGGAATAGCTGGTCAACGTTCAGTCCAACAACCTTTTCTTCCTGCACCATCAATTCTAAGTGAACAAGTCAGTCTTGAGTCATATGTCTCCTGCGTTGAAATGGTGCCAATCAAACTAGAGCTGGGTGGATCTAGCCAATCTCCGGCTGTACCCAGCTCTGTAAATACCCCAGCCGAGGATAACCAATCCCTAGAATCTTCTGCAGTAGACACTGAAATGGAAAATGGGGGCATAGTTACAACTTCGGATTGCCAAGAAAATGTGGAAATGTGTGTTTCAGCTTTAATGAAGACCAGTATTAGTAGTGGAGATAGTATTGAGGTTTTAGGGACAGAGAAGTCCTTCAGATCCCAGGGTTCAAATATACTAATGGATACAGCACTGCAAAGACCTCCACCTTTGTCCACTACAGCCATGCTGGAAGGTCTAAGGCAAGGGAGGGTAACTACCATACGAACTTGCAGTGAAGATAGCATTGAGGTTCTTTGCACAACGGAATCAATCCTACCAGAAGACCTGCGTGCTTCATACCCTTATGCAATTGATGAGGAAAGTCCAGAGCAAGAGACTGATGAGAAAGACACATCTCACAACCAAGAGGGAAAACAAGTTGAGTGTGTTTACGCTGTGGGAAAGGAAGTTCCTGGAGATCATGGAGGCACCTTTCTGGAGGAGCCACAAGATTTTTATCCTGCGGTAACCTTAACCCCACCTGACTGTCCTATGACTTTTAACCTTAGTCAGTCAAGCTCCCAAGATGTTTGTCATGCAGAATTAATCCCTCTTTCGTTGTTAGATGAGCCCTGCCGTATAGTACCTGATGATTTGTCAGACTGCTTCAGCTATCGGAGCACCACTGCCTCTACAACCTCCGAATGCACTTTTCCTTCTTGTCTTTCAAGGAATAAAAGAGAAGCTGGGACCAGACGGAGACGTGGCAGAATAGGGCGAGCAGCGTTGCTCTTCTTGCGACAGTTTCCCTTTGCAGTGCATGCAGTGTTTAGCCTTCTGAGTGGACGTACTTTGGTAGTACTAGGAAGCGAGGAGGTTGCAGTGAGGAGCCTGGTTACAGCACTGTCTGTGTACATGCCACATCTGAGTAGATACAGAGACGACATTCAACCTTGGACTTCAACGCCGCTGCAGCTAACTGACCTGCTCAACTGGAAACTTATCGGCTTTAACAGGTAACATTTACTTTGTATCTTAAACTTGCTTGACTTCCTGTTTTCAAATGGAAACCACATTTCTTGATTAGCTAGTTCATTGATATATTTTGTGGGTAAACTCTGCAGGAAGGTATCTGGTTAAGTCTGACATACACTCACTGGCCACTTTATTAGGTACACCTTGCTAGTACCGGGATAGACCCCCTTTTGCCTTCAGAACTGCCTTAATTCTTCGTGGCATAGATTCAACAAGGTGATGGAAACATTCCTCAGAGATTTTGGTCCATATTGACATGATAGCATCACGCAGTTGCTGCAGATTTGTCGGCTGCACATCCATGATGCGAATCTCCCATTCCACCATATCCCAAAAGTGCTCTATTGGAGATCTGGTGACTGTGGAGACCATTTGAGTAAAGTGAACTTATTGTCATGTCAAGAAACCAGTCTGAGATGATTTGAGCTTTGTGACATGGTGCATTAAAGGGATGGACATGGTCAGCAACAATACTCGGGTAGGCTGTAGTGTTTAAACCATGCTCAATTGGTACTAAGGGGCCCAAAGTGTGCCAAGAAAATATCCCCCACACCATTACACCACCACCACCAGCCTGAACCGTTGAGACAAGGCAGGATGGATCCATGCTTTCGTGTTCTTTACACCAAATTCTGACCCTATCATCTGAATGTCGCAGCAGAAATCAAGACTAAACAGACCAGGCAACGTTTTTCCAATTTTGGTGAGCCTGTGTGAATTGTAGCCTCCGTTTCCTGTTCTTAGCTGACAGGAGTGGCATCCGGTGTGGTCTTATGCTGCTGTAGCCCGTCTGCTTCAGGGTTCGACGTGTTTGCGTTCAGAGATGGTATTCCGCATACCTAGGTTTGTAACGAGTGGTTATTTGAGTTACTGTTGCTTTTTTATCATCTCGAACCAGTCTGCCCATTCTCCTCTGACATCAACAAGGCATTTGTGTCCACAAAACTGCCACTCACTGGATATTTTCTCTTTTTCGGACCATTCTCTGTAAACCTAGAGATGGTTGTGCGTGAAAATCCCAGTAGATCAGCCGTTTTTGAAATACTTAGACCAGCCCGTCTGGCACCAACAACCATGCCATGTTCAAAGTCACTTAAATCCTCTATCTTCCCCCTTCTGTTGCTCGGTTTTGCTAAATGCATTGAGTTGCTGCAATGTGATTGGCTGATTAGAATTTTGTGCTACCAAGCAATTGAACAGGTGTACCTAATAAAGTGGCGAGTGAGTGTATGTCACTGTTTCTGGGTCAAAACACTTTCAGATCACAAAATCAAACCACAAACAGTGCTAACATTCTTTCTTTGTTGACTGTAGTACTTAATTTCTTTATTTCCATACCTGAAATCTTTGTTGGCCAGATAGGGATTTATATTTTTTGAATAATTAAAATATTGGTGTCTGGAAACTGTAGTACACCAAGAGTTTTAGAAAACATAGCTTAATATTGATGATACACAGGGCAACTTTTTTGAACAATGTTGCTTGGGCACATTTACATTGAGAATGGGTAACAAATTTCCATCTGGATTCTTTAGATCAGTCGTGGGCGGGGCATGGGAGTAAAGAAATACATGTAACCGTTACTTAAAACCGTTAATTAAAATACAAAATATGAGTAGGCTAACTGTATTTCGTTATAATTACATTTTAAATAGTGGTGATCAAATTTTTTACACCGGAAAATTATTTTAGATTACTAAAGTGATTACGGCTACTTTTATATGTTTGAGTTCGTTTTGAAAATTCGGAATGCAGCACTCGGAATCCCATTCATTGTTTTCAAATTTAATTTATATTGATTTGTATATTTAAATCACATAACATTTTTTTGTTGTTCATAGAAATACGGTGGAAAAATGCTAAGAAAACAAATCTTATGACTGGTAGATGTCACTTTAAGATTAAGAATAAAAATAAGACAAGTATGTTCCCTTGTGTAACATAGCTTAAGTATTTGAAAGTATTCTAAACTTTAAAGTATTTAGAGTATGTTACTAAACCTGAGTAATCTAACGAAATACATTACTTTTTAAAGCATTTATTTAGTAATCTGTAGTAAAATACATTTAAAGGTAACCTTCCCAGCCCTGGTCGTGGGCCCAGTCTCACCTAGTTGCGGGCCCAGTCTCACCTGGTTGCCAATTGATGGCAACATTGCCCAACAATCGCCCCGTGTATCATCAGTCTAAAGAGATAGTTCACCCAATACTTAAAGCTCCCCATCACATTGTTCCAAATCCTTAAGACATTTGTTCATCTTTGGAGCACAAATTAAAATTCATTACTTTTGCTTTTTCTGCAGTCTGCACACAAAATGTATTCTAGTAGCTTCATAACATTACAATTGAACCACTGATGTCCCATGGACTATATTAACAATGTCATTACTACCTTTCTGGGCCTTGAATGTGTCCGTTGTATTGCGGTTTATGAAGGGTCAGAAAGCTTAGATCGGATTTCTTCAAAAATATCTTAATTTGTGTTCCAAAGATGAACAAAAGTATTACAGGTTTGGAACGACATGAAGGGGAGTAATTAATGACAGAATTATCAATTTTGGGTGAACTATCCTTTTAAAGTTTTGGTATAAATTAAGTGCTTATTAATGGCTGTTAAAATGGAGTAGTCTTGGATCCAGAATATAAGGTCAATATTTCATGAATTATCAAGCAGACCTTCAGGTGCAGGGTTGAGTGCCGCTTGTATGTAGCATAAACATTCAATGTTTTCTTCTTCACCCTTTTGATACAATTTTAACAACTATCATTAAGATAAAAACTGCATGGGCAGTTAGCTAATACGAAGCCCTTTTGACCATTTGTTTTTTTATATTTACTCAGGATGTGCTGTTTTACTTACACAAATATGCCTCACTGCTTGGGCCATTACAGCCGATACCTCAGCATTCTGGACGTGGATCTAAAGACACTGCGCTGCCCAGCCTACAGTGGTACTCTTCTCAACCCGCTGGTGGAAGCAAGGAGCCACTTTAAACGTGGAAACACCTACTTCATGTTTGCTCAAAGTGTGCAAAGCAAGCTAGTCACCACAGCATTACTCTTAACATTTTCACAAGGTTTCCATACACCCAGAAGGCCTCGGGAAAGTACATGGACACAGAGTTTTCATTCTGAAATTCACAGAGACGATAAGAAGATCCTAAGCTATTTATCTGAACTCATCAAACTGCACTTCATGGAGGTTCCACCCAATTGCCTCCGATTCAGCTACACCACAAACTCTATTTTTCAAACTCTGAAAATATCATTCACACAAACTAGCCAATGATGTGTTCAGTAGTTTTGCTTTGCTTTTGCCTTCAAATGGAAATGTGCTTTTGCCCAGCAATAACAGTATATTTACATCATCCTGCATGCTTTGATATCTTGTTGAAAAAGGAAGTTGAAGTGAATAGTTACAGTAATCTTGTGTGCAAAGATTCCAGAGAAATGTTACTTTACAACCTTAAATGATCTACAAAGCAAAATTGAACAGCTTTATATCAGTGTTGCATTTGAAACTGTCATTTATTTAGAACATGGCTGATGGTCAGAAAAAGCAGTATATTGTATATTGTTGCGGAATATAATTGTTTGTATTTAACATCCACCAGATATTGATCATAATCCTGTAATTGCACATAATATTGCAAAATACTGGTAAATCCCCCGACGAAGGAAAACAAAAGCCTGGACAAAGGGAAAAAAAATCTGAACTGCCATGCCACTTATAACCTATGAAAACATTAAATCCACTCTGTATGTACATTAAAACTATTTGTTTTTAAAACAGTGTTGTCAGACTTATTTTCCATGCTGTTGGATTAGATGTAGGATTTCAGTTTTTTCTGGAGTAAGTTTGGACACCTGCAAGAAAAAGAAGAGCAGTTCACCTTTAAAACAAGTTAAGATTTAATTAAATATATCTTTGTAAGTATACATTACAACAAGACATGAATTAACGGAAAATATTCTTACATTGCACTCAAGATACAGTTTCAAGCTTAGTTGCCAAGGGTTGTGTGATCTGAAATCAAAAGAGTGCATTCGCGATTCATTTTTATATAATATGTACTTAAATTGTACAACAAAACGATCCATTTGTTAAATTGCTTTACAGTGGCATTCTGTTTTATCCTCAATCATTCTTTTGATATCCCTCTGGACAATGTAAATCAGGAATATCCCAAAACATCCAATGCAATCCAACATTATATTAGAAAATCGCCTGTTAATATTCATGTATCTAGAACACGCTTTGCTAAAATCTGTTTGAGATATCTAGATGATTATGTAATAAAGAGCATTAATAACTACTATAGTGATGGACTGTTGCTTCTTACTCATTCCAAGTGGCAAGCAAGCTATTGGTGGGATAGGTGTTCAGGTCCAGAACCACGTGTTTTCCCAGAAGTACATGCAGAGAAAGTACGCAACCAGGGAATGTTCGGTTTCACTCCATTTTCTGAAACAGACATAGAGCATGTACATGCTTAGCATGAAGTTCTTTGTTTTGGTTAATGTGTGCAAACTAGAGATTGACCGATATATCGGTTTACCAATATTTTTCCCGATATTTAAGCATTTTACCATAATCGGATATTGGTTTTGAAAAAAAAAAAAAAACGATAACCGATATTTGTTTTGTTTTTGTCACATACACAATTATACAGAGTATAACCAGCAGTGAAATGTCTTCTCTGTATTTCACACACCTGGAGCAGTGGGCGGGCGTCACGTGTGCTGCTGCAGTCAGACAGAGAGAAAGAGGTGAGTAGTAGAGATGCGTGCAGTGTTGCCAACTTAGCGACATTTAACGCCTTTGTAGACCCCCATAGCAACTTTTTGTTTTCCAAAAAAGCAACTAGTGACAAATCGAGTCTCTCAGATTGTCTCCGTGATCGCCGCAACGGCACGAGATCAGCGCGCTTTCTCTGCATCTGCTCTGTTCAGCAAGCGTCTGAGAGGAGCCCGTTCAGTTAAAACAGATATTATTGCTTCTCTAAATGTACATGCAAATATAGCCGAAATCACAGCACAGGAATTGTCATTGTCTTTGTCTTGTCTTATATTGTGTATTATTTGATTTCATCAGACAACGGCTCAATACAATTATAAATTAGTATTTTTGTGCAGACTAGCTTCTTGGAAGGGAGAGCTGGTTATGAATTCTTGAAGGGACGTGTTTCAGTCATTATTTCATATTTATCCTGTTGACTGACAACATAAACAGTCAAATATATAAAGCAAAACTGTTTTATTGAGAATTTGGCTGCATTAAATACAGTATGAGTACAGAAAGACGATTAGACAGAACAGAACAGTTATTTTTTTCTTTACTTTTAGTCATTTAGCAGACGCTTTTATCCATAGCGACTTACAAATAAGAAAAAGTAACTAAAATTAAAAGTTAAAACTATACATATTATATACACACATTTAAGAAGATAAAGACATGAAATAAACATGACAAATGCATACAACATTTCAAAACTAAACATTTAAATGAAAATAAAGCTAAAAAAAATTCAAAATATTAAATCAAGAAAAGGTATGAGTATAAAAATGCTTCTAACATAACACTAGAGGCCTAAGTATACTTCTTTTTTGCATAGTAAGAATTGGTTATAAAAACTGTAAATATTTTTTTTTTCATTATGTTTAGTGCAATTATTTGGTAGTCTGAGGTGGGATGGGGCGCAGGATTGTTTTATAGGTTTAAGGGGGGGGGGGGGGGGGGGGTTGAGAAGCACTGCACTAGAGCATCCTTTATTCAGACACAGTGTTAGATCTGATAAGAATCAGTGTAGAGGGGTCAAGTCTGGAAGATGTTGATGCTAGAGAGAGTGTGGTCAGCTGGTTTAGCCGAGGCCAAAGATCAAGAAGGCCAAACTACAGGAGTTGGCCATCCGAGGGGCATGTAACTGCAATGGAGGATAGTCCATAATACATTGAGCCACGAGGTGTTCAGTTTGACGCCCTTAAAACACTTAATTTAGATTTATTTATCTTGAGATGTTTTAAGTTTAAATCTCTGCTCAGTGAAGCACTTTAAGCACAACACTTTTTCAGTAAGTTACCTTTCTTGTAGAATTGTGCTTCAAATAAAGAACTTTATGTTGACCAGATTGTTAGTTAGTCGTTTACTAGTCAATATTGCCTATATAAAAATTTGGGTGCACTTAACTTTTGTGCCGGTGCACCTAAGAAAAAAAGTTAGGCGCACCAGTGCACCCAGTGCAAAAAGTTAGTCTAGAGCCCTGATTAGCTTTTTTCTTTTCTGAGGTCTCGTAAATAACCTGACATTTGCATATAAGTTTCCACTAACGTAAAGCCTAGGTTACATTTAGGTTAGAAGCCAATGAACTCACCATGGATGCCAGTTTGTCACAGATGTAGCAGAAACACTGATCACAGTGCTTTGCATTATTCTAGAGGTCCTGAAACGTCCTGCTCTGCTCGACTAGAACAAGCAAGCACACAAAGGCATGTAAACACTCACAGATACAACACAAGTCCTTTACACAAGAGTGGCCGCACTACTTTACTGACCAGAAAGCCAGGGTGCAGTCATATCTTGCATGTGGAAGCACTGTTGCAGTTTGGGCATATGTGATGGTCAAGTCTTCATCCAACTCTTCAATATGTTTAGATACATCTGAGATCAACAAAGAGAAACAGAGACATGACAGTGCTACTGAAGGATTGCTATATTCATAAACCATAGTATTATGGTACACCATGGTTCTCTGATGAACTTTAAAGAGGTAATTTACTATAACCGTATTATAAGAAAAAGTTATTAACATAGTAACAAAACACACACGACATTTCTATAGCACATGTAAAAGACAACATGGTATTGCTATATGATACATATGGTCCAAAAAAATAACTTTAA
>QVTF01003283.1:5000-32689 GCA_003573665.1 Oxygymnocypris stewartii
TTTCAAACACAGCACACTATACAAAGGGCTCGCTAGAGACGTGCTTGCAGAGGATATTTGTGTATTTACGGCTTCCTACAGGAAGCTGTGGCCTGACTGCTGCTCTGCTGCGCGACGCTAGGCGACTCCGTCTCTCCAACACAACAGACCCGCTTTCGTTCGTCCCGTATAGCATGTGAACGCCGTCCCCATGAGTCTCCTGCGCCTCCACAGGCTCTCAGTGATCTGGAAGAACTGGATGTTCAACCAGGATGCTGACGTCTCTGAATCTGGCTCCTTACAGGTGGAGAACGCCAGCGAGAGCGACGACGCGGCTCTACAGGGAAACTCGCGCCGCCGCTTCCATAAGGTGAACGCCGGAGGAGAGCGGCAGCTGATCGTAGACGCCACGGTAAGACACCTTCAGTCAGACACGGGATTGATTTCTAGAATAGCTCAACAACCTTTGGTGCAGGAAATATCATGATTTTATACGGCAACCAAATACACAACTTTAGTGAAGTTTCTGGTGTTCCTCAGTCAAGAGGGGAGTTTCTTCTCCTGATAGCATCGGTAGCTGTCAGTTAGACTTCTCAGTAATCTGTTGGACACACTCCTCAGCGCGGGGACATGAGGCTTTCGCTGTTATCTGCTGCTGGTAGTTTGTTAACAGAGGCTGTGTAGTTTCCTGTGAGAGACCGTCATCTTGAATGTGTTGTTCTTCTTTCTGTGCTGATGTCATGTCCTGTAGCAGGTAAGCGCTTAGACTCTTGCTGCATCCAAATTCACCTACTTATACTATGCCCTAAAAGCATATACTCTTTTTGTAAAGAAAAAGTAGATACTTTTGAATAATAGGCAAGCTTTGGGACAAACTACTTAGTCATAACTGCGTCTTTAACACTTGTTTATTTACGTGCATTCTGTCACCATTTAAACTGCCCTGTCAATCATCTTGTCACAGTTAACATCATCCACATTTAATTTAATTTCTTATTGTATTGAGAGAAATGAAAAGGCACGTTGATCTGCCAGTCGCGGGTCTATTATGCCGAGAACTCTATTCATATGTTTGCATAATGATGCATTTAAAAGTTAACAAATAAACGTATCATTATAAAAGTTCACAATGTTGCTGCAGATGAAATATAACACACATAACATTAAATAAATGTTTTTAAAATCAGGTTAGACATTGATTATTTATCACTCAAACTCCTTTCTCTGCCTGTCTGTCGGTCGCCATGTTTGTAGTTTTTAAACACTTTATGCATATTTGTAGTTCTGATCGAATCCACCGTCCACCGCGCAATGTATTGTGGGTAGTAGTAGTCGTTAGAGTTCACATTGATCACTTCTTCGAATTTTAATCTCAAGTAGTAGAGCATCCGGGAATCTTTAGCATACTTTTTTCAACATATTATGATTTGTATGTTGTAAAGCGACTGTGAAGCGACTGTGTTATATTTGAAATGCAAATTTCGAAGGCCTCTAAATGATGAGCACGATCAAACCTCACAGTCTACTACATGCCTTCTGTTTGAGAGTTGAAGGCCTTTTAGTATAATTGTACAAACTTCAGCTCGTGTTTTTAATGATTTGTATAAAGTAAACATAGATTTTTTCCAAAGGTTCAATGAACTGTTGCATTTCAAAAGATTACTTTTTCTGGCCTTACAGGGTTAAATATGGCTTTTAAACACTGTTAGAACACTCTCCATAGGCGTAATGGTTTTTATACTGTACAAACTGTATTTTCTATCGCCCTACAACAACCCTACACCTAAATCTACCCCTCATAGGAAACTTTGTGCATTTTTACTTTCTCAAAAAAACTCATTCTGTATGATTTATAAGCGTTTTAAATTATGGGGACACTGAAAATGTCCTCATAAATCACCTTCTCCTTGTAATACCTATGTCATACCCATGTCATTATACAAATTTGTGTCCTCATAAACCACATAAACATGCCCACACACACACACACACACACACACACACATATATATATATACACACATACACATTAAAATGAACAAATAATATGAAAATAAATAAACAAAATTAAATCAGATAAAAAATATAGTTAAATATCACCTGTTAAATTCTTAAATGTTCTCTTTATTTTCAATTTATTTATTTTGAACTCCATATAAATATATGCAATGTGGAAAAAAATTACATTTTCAGATTGAATACATGTGTGTGTACAAGTTAATCGTTATTTTCATGTTTAAATGTGTGCTGATGTCTCCTCTATGATAACATTAACATTATAAATTAGGGATGAACGATATTGAATTTTGCCGATATGCCTATTTTCTTTACTAATTTTGGCTGATACTGATATCGATACCGATATAATTCCTTCTGTTTGGAAACAACACCAAGTCTCTTCTGTGCAGAAATAATAAGCAAAATATTTGTTCATTTTGGTTAGTTTTTAACAAGAACTTATTTGTTAGAATTAAATAAGCAATAATAAATGTTTTTTGACAGTACATTGAAGCTTTGAAAATAACTATAAATAAACTATATATCAATCACTGCACCCCCCCCCCCCCCAGAAAGATGCAGTGTTAACCCTAACATTTTATTTTTAGATTTAACATTTGTAGATGGTCTAAAGCAAAAGAATTGTAAAAAGTGTTTTTTTTAGATTACACATTAATGAATAAATCAGTATATATAAAATTATTACATTTACCAGTGTCATTTTTTTATTTTTTTTTCATGTAAGCTATAGCTTCTAACATTTAAATCAAAACATGCTCATTATTTTATGACATCAATTACTGCTTTATTTAATCAGAAACACTCTAAATGTTACTTGTGTAGGCTATTTTATGTTTAATTTCATCAGAAGTAGGACAACAGCGCCCCCTACAGATTAAAACTCCCTACTGAGCGGACATTAGGACCCGGGGGAGGCTGTCACTGCTGCCGCTGCACGTGCTATTACCGTTTACTCGATCACACACCGAACTCATTCTGTACGTGCTTTCACAGATTAACTGCAGCGATCCATAACACTCAATCTAGTCATCATTCAGACAAAACTTTGCTTCAAGAACGAGCCACAATGCTGACGTGATCTAATCGCTAGCACACCCTGAGCACATATTGCGAGACATATCGGCAGTGGCGGCTGGTCAATAGGGGGCGCTGGGGCGCCGCCCCCCCTTCAAGTTAGCCCCCTTTAACATGTTAACAATAAGTTACAAATATATTTGCAAATATTAACTAAATAAAATCATTTAGTCATAGTATTCTACTGTTAGTTAGATTATAATTTATTAAAAATCTAAACGATATTTATTTCATATTTGTGTGCGGGGCGCCGGACTAATGAGTGTGTATGTAGGTACACAAACTTTTCAAAAGCATGTGATTTGAGGCTAAGCTCTAATTGGCTTGTTTCAAACTGTCCTTGGGGCGCAGGCTCCTCCCACTTTTGTTGTTAGAGCGAATCAATATTGTTTTTATATGTTTGGCCTCGTGTGATTGGTCCGTTCTCAACGACTCTCGTTCCACTCAGCAGCAGCTCGTCAGTTGACAGACAAATACTAATTAATGCGGAAGCAAGCGCAATATCTCCAGATGAAAGAAAATTTGGTTTTATCTTTACAAAAATACCATTCACAAGGCGTTCGGATGAAAGAAAAAAAAGATCAAGGAGCTTGGACCAGATTGGCCGTACTTTCAGTTTGTTTGCGCCCCCCCCAAATTTTTTTAGCACCAGCATTTTTAGCACCAGCCACCACTGCATATCGGCATCATTTTTTAATATCAGGCCAATGCCGATATTTACATTTCAATCCATTATCGGCCGATTCCGATATCAGTCTGATAATATCGTGCATCCCTATTATAAATCTTTAAAAACAAATCACTCTCATCACAGAAGAGTTATATTCAGTCTATTGAATGTGTACGCTGCGTGCTTTTAATGCATTATCGAGTAACTGAACAGATAGGACATGGCCGTGTGGGTTATCAAAGGCTCAGTTGTTATGTGAAGCGATCAGCAGTGATAAGGAAACATGGGAACGAAAACAAGAGCAGAATGCAGGTTTGTGGTGTTGTGTTTCCTGTCAGTCTGCACGACGTCTGGGCCATCGATTGACAGTCAAGCCTCGATGATTCGCCAGACTTCATCTCTTACTCCATTTCTCATGAAGAGCTCAAGGTGTTTCCTGAAGTTACGAGATCAAACGTCTGCAGAGACAACTGTAAGACTTCCTGAAAAGTGTAAACAGCAGTTGCATGCTGGGAAACCTGTTCATTACAGTGCATTTGCATGGTAAGGCTTAATACACAGATCTGATCTTTTGACCATATAGGACTGTATTTTTTTTGTCCTGTCTGTTCATTTAAGACCGATATGTGCTTTAACATGAATCAGAATGACTCTATTAGTGATCGCTTTCACTGGTAACACTTTATTTTAAGGACTCACTATCAACAGCTGCTTATTAGCTTGCATATTACTAGTATATTGGCTATTAATTAATGCTTACAAAGTACATATTAATTAACTGATTTCATTAGTTGTTTTATCTACGGCTCAAAAGATCTAGAATTATTTTATGTAGTAAAGCCTCCTTCAAATCTGGAAAATACTCGTGTCTCGTGATTTGTCCCGGGATGGTTTGATTTTGGTTCATTCACATTGCCAGTGATTTTCTGGAATCTGTGTGCGTTCACTCAAATCCCGTGACACGTAAAGACACGTGACATTTGGATGTGAGTTGTAATGCAACACGTACCGTTCCACTAAACTAGTGAATGATTTCAGCTTCAGCGCGGATAGTGAGGAGCTCCCTGATCTCTGCTTCATTCATGTTTACTCATATTTGTTCGTTGTGAACGTTGATCTGCCTTCAAAACACCCGGAGAAAGAGTCGCACGATAAAATCACATTGACACGGCACTGGTCCTGGCTTTTGTTCACACAGCGCTCCTTCTGGGACTGATCCCGGCAATGTTACTAGGTCCCTAAATTGCATACACGTTCACACAGAACGCATTTTTCCGTTCTTAAGATTACATTCATTTGAATTAATTCAATGATTCAATGGGTCTGTGCAGCGTCTCTGTGTACTGAAGCTGTGAATGTAATTATTTCAAAAACAGTGACATTATCAACTCATTGCTTAGAAATATAAAGTAGCTTTACAGTATTCAAGACATTTTATTTATAAAATTCACGGGCCATGAGCTGAACACAAGTTTGGAAATGATTCCTGTTTCCAACATCGATAATAAATCTGAATATTATAATAATTTCTGAAGGGTCATGTGACACTGAAGACGGGTAATGAAAATTCAGCGTTGTGTCACAGGAATAAATTACATTTTAAAGTATATTAAAATAGAAAACCAGCATTTAACATTGCAATAATATTTCACTATAATACTTTTTTTAATAAATATCAAATAAATGCAGCCTTGATGAGCATTAGAGGCTTCTCTAAAAACATGAAAAATCATACCGAACCCAGACTTTTGATGTGCAGTGTACGTGTTTAGATATAGGTCACATGTCCAGATATCAGATACGTATCTGATGTTAAACCACAGAATCATATCTTTGTGTTCACACGTGTGCAGTAATATCCAAACTGTGTCAGAAGTGAGGTTGTGTCTATATCTGCTGTTGTGTTTGGTGTTGAAATGACTTGTGCAGTGTGTCTGAATCATTCCTATATGACTAATGCTTGTGCTCATCGTCGCTAGGGATTCTGGGGGCTCTTGTACAGGTCATTGTTTTGCTGTCTACCTGTCCAACGTCCTTGACCGCCAGCGTTATGGTGTCATCGTGACTTTACAGCGTCTCTAAGGAGCCGTTCACACAGAACGCATGCAGTAACAGAAAATAGCCAAACGGCAGAATACATAGCAATTATTTTGAAATATATAAAAATATTCAAGGTATCCAGATGTTGCTGTAGTCTGCCATGTTGCTGTAAAAATAAATCAGTAGCCATCCCAACTTACTACTGTAAACAAAAGCAGTTTTTGAACTGACACTGTTATGATTGGCTAATATCAACGCCCACTCGCTGCATGTGTTTTGATAACATTAACCATATCAAACCATAATTTAAAGAGCATTATGACATTTCTTACACTGCTGTTCGAATGCTAATTTCTTCTGCTCATTAAGACTGAATTTATTTGATAAAAAATACAGAAAGAACTGTAATATTGTGAAATATTATTGCAATTTAAAATAACGTGTAATATATATTTGTATTGTAATTTATTCCTGTCATGCAAAGCTGAATTTTCAGCATCTTTACTCCAGTCTTTAGTGTCAGGTTTCGTCAGAAATCATTGTTAATTTATTATCAATGTTGGAAATAGTTGTGCTGCTTAGTATTTTGTTTGTTTTCTAACCTTTTTTGGAACCGTTTCAGGATTCGTTGATGAATAAAAAGTATAAAAACAACATTGATTTAAAATAGAAATCTTACCGTTCAAAAATTTGTGGTCAATCATTTTTCTTTCTTTTTTTGAAATAAATGATTACTTTTATTCAGCAAGGGTATGTTAAATTAATGAAACAAAGTGATAGTAAAGACTTTTATATTGTTAGAAAGGTTTGTGTTTTGAACAAATGCTGTTTTTTAACTTTATTAATCAAAGAATCCTGAAAAAGTAGGTTCCAAAAAATGTTAAGCAGCAAACTGTTTCCAGCATTGATAATAAATCAGCATATTAGAATGATTTCTGAAGATCATGTGACAGGAATAAACTATATTATAAAGTATATACAAATATAAAACGTTATTTTAAATGTATAAATATTTCACAGTATTAGTTTTTTCTGTATTTTTAATCATGTAAATGCAGCCTTGATGAAATTAAGATACTTTAAAAACATTAATTGTGACGAGCTTCTCACAGCGCATGCACATGAAACACTTTATCAATATGCTAATAACCAAGGGAGCACTTTGAACCAGTTTCTGCTCAGAAGGCATAATGGCATTTTGCACTGAAATATTTGAGCGCTCCAGTTTATGGAATCTCAATGCAGTTATAAACGCTTGTCGATGCATCAGTCGTATTTTCAGCTGCAGTGCAGGAGCGCCGCTCTTCGTGTTCACGTGACTCTGTGCAGATTAGATTCCACTAACGCTCCGATCTGCCAGTGGAAACAGAACAAGAGCGTTTTAATATCCTTATATCAGTGGCGGCCCGGGGCTTTCCTTCAGTGAAGTCAGAGTGACCTTAAACTGTCAAGCAGAGCACGTCTTGTTTTCCGTGGCTGAGAATCAGGGTTGTAGTTTGGAAAAATGCACTTGTTTTGCCCAACGATCGAGTGTGCTGCATGAGAGCGGCTGGAAGCTTCACATGGAGCATCTCTGCAGCTGCTGTTTGCGCTGGAGGTCTAAATTTAGAGGATGACATCATCCAGCTCGGCCTCGTGGGCCGCTTCATATTTTCATCCACTCACAGCAGAGATCTCTCGTGATGAATGGTTTTCACTCTGTGTGTGTGTGTGTGTGTGTGCAAGTGTGTGTGTGTGTGTGCGAGTGTGTGTGTGTGTGAGTGTGTGGGAGTGTGTGTGTGTGTGTGTGTGTGTGTGAGTGTGTGTGTGTGTGTGTGTGTGTGTGTGTGTGTGTGTGTGTGTGTGTGTGTGTGTGCGAGTGTGTGTGTGTGTGTGCGAGTGTGTGTGTGTGTGTGTGTGTGTGTGTGCAAGTGTGTGTGTGTGTGTGTGTGCGAGTGTGTGTGTGTGTGTGCGAGTGTGTGTGTGTGTGTGAGTGTGTGGGAGTGTGTGTGTGTGTGTGTGTGTGTGTGTGAGTGTGTGTGTGTGTGTGTGTGTGTGTGTGTGTGTGTGTGTGTGTGTGTGTGTGTGTGTGTGTGTGTGTGTGTGTGTGTGCGAGTGTGTGTGTGTGCGAGTGTGTGTGTGTGCGAGTGTGTGTGAGTGTGTGTGTGTGTGTGTGCGTGTGCGTGCGTGTGTGTGTGTGTGTGTGTGTGTGTGTGTGTGTGTGTGTGTGTGTGAGTGTGTGTGTGTGTGTGTGTGTGTGTGTGTGTGCGAGTGTGTGCGCGAGTGTGTGTGTGTGTGTGTGCAAGTGTGCGTGTGTGTGTGTGTGTGCGCGAGTGTGTGCGCGAGTGTGTGTGTGTGTGTGTGTGTGTGTGTGTGAAGAGCTGGAAGAATAACAGGAAGTGTAGTGTAAACCCTGCAGACGGTAACTCCCTAGTACTGGTCACTCAGTAGATTGTGCAAAAACGGTCATTTTCCCTGGACCACAAAAGAAGAAACTTTGGAGAAACTGACGTGTTCACACAAAATCATCAGATCAGTAATCATACAGTTCATGTGCTGTTTTACAAGTCTTTTTTATGAGGAAAGCAGCGAGTAGCAGTGTTCTAGAACAAGCCATTTCTTCGATTATTATTTAATTTATTTATGTATTTATTATTTTATGTATGTATTTATTTATGTATGCATGTATGTCAGTTTAAAGAGTATTTTGATCTGTTCACAAAACAAGTTGATAAGTTGGATTACTCTCATGAACTCTCATTAATACCAAGGATGTAAAAAAAATAAAATAAAATAACATAAAAAATAAATATATATCTAACCAGTAGCTCATTCTCTTTGGATGCACTATGTTGTTATAATAATAACAAATAATTTCATAATATTATGATTGATTATTATTATTAAATAATACAAAATCATTCTTAATTTATAATAAAAATGTAGGAACAGTGCCCACGCATGCAAAAACCACACTCTGGGTGGCCTTATCATTTTCTTACGGTGAAATTTATTGAAAGATTTTTCATCCTAAATATCTTTCATCACACACAGCAAAAGCTGTACAGCTGGCTAATGAGAGGTCTGTAATCTGGGTCTGTGTTTAAACCGCTTTGAGGACAGGACACTTTGCTCGAGGATCTTTCTGCAGCAGTATAGGGTATAGCACGGGTACTCAAGTTCAATTTGCATCATAAGACTTATTTAAGGAAATATTTTCTTATTTAGAAATGCAGTTTATGACCTATCTAAATCTTGCTTGTCCTTGCCCTATTTAAAATAATACTGAACATAAAAAAAACATGGAACAAAAATGTGAATTTAAAGTTTGTTTTGCTATAGACTGTTATTGCAGAAAAAAAAGAATTCATACTCCGTATCAAAAAAACTCGGAATGTTCAACAAATGTCTTTATAGAGAAGTATTATTTTTAGAGTCTGTTTCATTCATACTGGACGCCAGATATGTGTCACAGATGTCATAAAATGATGACGCTCCAGGAAATCCCTCATATGGGCAAAGACATACAGCGATCGCTGTAGCCGAACAAAAAGAAGATAGAAACGATTGAACTGATCAAACATGAAGACAGTAAACACACGACAATATGCAACATTAAATGGTTGATCTGTGTTCTTCAAGCCATCTCTGGTATTTTCATAATAATAAAGAATATTTATAATCCAATGCTAATTGACATTGGCATTATTACAGCAGGATATATTTTCTGCCTCATTCTGTGAAAAGAAGCTACATCAGATAGAAGTTATTTCAAACACTTGACTGATGTTGTGGAGTAAAATCCTGTTATTGAATGCTCTCTTTTGTTGGACAACAGGTTTATTAATGCTTCTCTGAGTTGTTTGATGCATGTGGCTTTTTCAAATGCATATCATAAGCGACTCAAACTCACAGCACTTGCAGAGATCACGCAGCATTTACTACTGTGCATGTGTGTATTTAATTAAAATCACACTGTTGTGCTCTTTTTGAGTGCAAATTATAATAAAAATACATTAATCTTCAGCACCTATAGTACCCCGGCTATAGAGAGTGTTCTGTGTTTGCTGAGAGTGATGAAAGCCCCTATAAGCTAATGGTGTGGGCTCGTTTTATGCAAATAACTAACCTAAATCACTCATTTACAATATTCATGAATTTAACGTCATAATTTGTCACATTAGAATGCATTTTGGTTCTCCAGTGCTTCAAAACGAATAAGCTCCTGTAATTCTACTGACTGGCTGCAGAAGCTTTTCATGAATTGTAAAAACATTTTGATTGGCTAACTACTGCTAGCGCATATTTTGGTTAGCATGAAGAAACTGATGAATATCAAGCCTGCGTGAGAGGTATTGTCCCACCGGCTTGTCACAGAGAGCCACAGAGACAGTGAGAGCCGTGGGCATACAGACGCCCCTTCCCTCAGTGTGCTCTCATTAGTTACAGCGCAGACGCATTAATCAGCCGCGAGACGCCGGCACTGATGCTCCACGCACGTGAGTCGAGGCTTCTGAACCAGCAACCATGACACTCATCTCTTACACAATCTGTCAGACAGGAAGCACATCCTGTCAGTCTTCTGTTTACGCTCTCTACAGCCTCACCGCAGGTCTGTTCAGCTGCTCAGTAAACACGGCTAAAGCAGGTTTGTAGTGGGATAGTTCACCCATAATGTTTTATCATTTAATCACCTTCAAGTTGTTCCAAAGCTGTATGAGCTTGCTTCTTCTGTTTTGCACGAAAGAAGATATTTTAAAGAATGTATGGAAAAACATATTATGGAAGTCAATGGCTGCCGTCAACTGTCAACATTCTTCAAAATATCTTTCAGCAGAAGAAAGAAACTCATACAGGTTTGGAACAACTAGAACAAAAAATATTTTTGGGTGAGCTGTCCTTTTAAGCTTGTCGCAGTTATTACGTTTAACTGAATAATTTCATATAAATAATTTAGTGCATTATTATTAAATACAAGTTTTTGTTTACATAATATATGTGTGTGTACTCTGTACATTTATTATGTATATATAAATACACACACATGCATGTAAATATTTCTAAAATATTTACATGTGTGTGTGTATATATATATATATATTTAAATAATTTATATTATATATACATATATTTAAAATATAAACATATATTTGTGACCCTGGACCACAAAACCAGTCATAAGTGTCAATTTTCGAAAAGCTGAATAAATAATATTTTCATTGATGTATGGTTTGTTATAATATGACAATATTTGTCTGAGATACTAATATTTGAAAATCTGGAATCTGAGGGTGCAAAAAAAACAACATACTGAGAAAATCTCCTTTAAAGTTGTTCAAATTAAGTTCTTAGCAATGCATATTACTAAACAAAAATTAAGTTTGAATATATTTATGGTAGGACATTTACAAAATATCTTCATGGAACATGATCTTTACTTAATATCCTAATGATTTTTGGCATAAACGAAAAATCTATAATTTTGACCCATACAATGTATTTTTGGCTATTGCTACAAATATACCCCAGCGACTTAAGATCACACATATATAGGGTCACACATATATATATCTACAATACAACATATAGTTTTAAAGCACATTTATCTTTTACACAACACATATTTTACTCTTTTTTTTTATAATCAAACCACATTAATGGCTCACTGATATTTGACTGCATTAAGCTGCATCACTGTTTTCACATACATACTGTTTTGGGGAGCCTTTAAACCACCTAAATATTATATTATTACATGTATTATAATGTAGTAGTGATTTGTTTCTGCGTGTGAGATTTTTTAAAATAATACAATATAATAAATATGCTCTTCATGCCTAATCTGGAGAAATATTTGCATCTGATGCAGTTGGAAAAAAAATACTATTACATAGATTTGGGAAAACAATAATCCTGAGGTATGCTGCTTGCAAACATTTAAAGTGAACTGCACCACCACTGCATTACATGCCATTTCTGTGTACACTTACTGTTCCCATTTGAATACAGGTACATGTTAAGTGTTCATATCAAATAAATGCGACAGAGTGATGGAACCCTGCAGAAAAGCGTCTTAGGATTCCGCTCTCAAGTCTTTCCCGTGTGTGCTGCGTCTCTGATTCTGATGTGTGCCTGAAGCGAACCAAACTGAGGGATGGGAAGCCGCTCCGAGGCAGCACCTCGCTCAGTCCTCGGGAAGCTCTATGTGCTGCGCTCCCATTGGCTGCCTCTGAAAGAGATGATGTCATGCTTATGAGGCGAGCACGCATGGGATTCAGACGCACTTCCCAAAACATCTTCAGAGAAGATGCTCACTTGATGAACACATCAGTGTGTTCACGCAGCTGCAGCAAAAATGACATGCAGTGTTTTTAATGCAGTGCTTTGCATTGTGTTCCCAGCCTGATTATAGGCTCTCTTTTCCTCATGCCACTGCAGAAGTGTGCCTTTGTCACACTCACAAAAGAGCGCAACAGATCACGGCGCACATGCAGAAGGAATACATTTGCATAACAAACGGATTTCGCCATCCGCCTCCTCCAGCAGTGATTTATGCACCCCGTCATTGTCATATATGAACTGTGTTTGTGCACAGTGCAGTTTGCAGAAGACGCTGGCTGTTGTCTGATCAATAAAGACGCTCGCGTTTCCTCTCCTCTCTTCTCCTCAGCGCAGCCAATCGCTCTAATGCAGTCCCCCCCCCGTCCCACCCCACCCCTCCCAGCACAGGTGATGTCATGCTTTTCTGCCGGGCTTCTCTCCGTGCTTCTCACTCCTAGACGCACCGTCTTCAGTGGCAGAGCGTCCAATCGATGGATGTGTCTCGAGGGAGCGTCACCGGCCAGGGATGTGCACTCGGAGGCTGGATGAAGCAGCGGGACGAGCCCCAGAGCCGAATTCTGCTGTTCTCCCCAGATAGCGTCTGCGTTGGGCTCGGACTCCAGTGCAGCGCGGGACCAGAAGGGTGCAGATGCATCGAGTCTTCTGGACTCCTGGAGTTGTGCTCGTGTGAAGAGGAAGTTTGTGGAGTGCTGTTGGGTCTGTAATATAATTGTGCACAGAATTGATCCTGCAAGGCTCGTTTCTGGTGATCCCTGATGACACGGATACTGCGTGATTCTCTCGTTCTTCGACATCACGGCCAGGTCGAGTGTTTAGTTCGTTTGGATCCTCAGAGGAACTCGCTCTTGCTTTTCTCGTTAGCTGGAAAGTTTCCCTCTCTTATTTGGGAAATGGCTTTCCTCGTCCGTTGCTATGCCAACTGCTTGCAGCCGTGGTCCTCCAAAGTAAGTGATGTCATTATTTTGGTGTGTGTTGACTGCGTGTGTGTTTGTGCTTTGCTGTGGATATGCATGCGGTTTTCTTTTCTTTCTTCATGCATCTGCTGCCAGAGACAATGAAAAGCATCTTAAAGATATTTTTCTGATTCTCATGAATCGATGAAGGCTTGAATGCATCCTATTTCATAGAATATCCTGCATATCAGAAGTCAGATGACACACTTTCACCAGTTCTGACCATCAGTCAGGTGTTATTACTGTACATGGACCTGTGTGTCATTGCTGAGTGTTTCCCAAGCACTCCCCATCTGCCATTGTTCAGTCAAACCGATAGTCCCGCCCCAAACTCGTGTGATTGGGCCGCTCAAATAAACATAACAATATTCTGAAAGCATTGCAAAGTCGCAGCATGTCACTCATCAGGACGTCAAGCTGCCAAAGCTTTGAACTATCCAAACGTCAAGCAAAGCACACATTCAATAAGAGAAACACTGGTTTTGATTGGATGCTGAAAAGTGGGCGTGTCACACAGTAGTCAGAGTCTTGAGTTATTAAGTTGATTATGAAGAATAACATGCAAAGTCAGATGCGTTTGTGCTCTGATGGAGTTATAGAGGATCTTTCCCACCTCTGTGCCGGAGAGAGAATAAATAGCAGCAGTAGCTGTGGGTTTCCCCTCTTCACGAAACAGTCCAGACTTTACCAACACGTGTCTGATCTGCGGTCTCTTCAGTGATGCTGCTGCTACAGTACAGCTCAGGAGATTGTCCTAGACGTGAATGGAGTGTGACAGGTGTGTCTGCCTGGTGTTTGTCTTCATTATGAAGCGTACAGGCGTCTGAGCACATTCACACGTCACTCTGCTGTTACTCATTCACTAATACTGTAAACACTGAGACTATTGCATGTGTTTTATGCGTTTGGTAGACTAGGTCTAAAAGAAAACTCACTCATAATTCACTTGCCCTTGTGATGTCAGACCCGATCGACCTGCTTTCTTCTGTGATGCACAGATGGAGTTTATCAGAATATGAGCGAATTATAGTTCACTTTCATTCTGCCATTGTGGAACGCAACCCAATATCAACAAAATCATGTATTTCTACTTCAATCCTACATAATTAGATATTCAAATAAT
Source organism: Oxygymnocypris stewartii (assembly GCA_003573665.1). Taxonomy (NCBI): domain Eukaryota; kingdom Metazoa; phylum Chordata; class Actinopteri; order Cypriniformes; family Cyprinidae; genus Oxygymnocypris; species Oxygymnocypris stewartii. The sequence goes on from QVTF01003283.1 coordinate 19,180, forward strand.
CATGAAAAAGGCACATTAGGGGCCATTCACAAAGAGCATGTTTTTTCATTGCCATCCTAATTATAAAAATATCTATTCACACTTTAGTTTGGGGACCAATTCTCACTTTTAACTAACTAACTATGACTTTTACTCAATAACCCCCTAATTTGCTGCTTATTAATAGTGAGGAAGTTGTTAGTTTAGCTTAAGGGATCGAATCAAGGGATCTATAATATGCAGAATAAGACAATATGTGCTTTATAAGTACTAATAAACAACCAATATGCTAGTAATATGCATGCTAAGCAATTAGATAATAGTGAGAATTGGTCCCTAGACTAAAATGCAATCCAGAATGTTAATAAAATATCAAATTAATAACATTGTCAATCTGACTAACATCTATTACACAGAGTATTTACAGGTTTGAATAACATGAGGCTTGGGTGAACTTTAATCACGTTATTTTCTAGGGCTCACGATACGATACGATACATATCACTGTATAATTTTGCATCAATCATTTTCCTTTTTTGAATGCTGTTTTCAAACATACATGTCTTTTCCTCTCCATTCGTGATTTACAGTTGATGTTCATCAGGCTCATAATGTTCCGGTGATCCGAGCTCCGCTCGTGGCCTGCTGTGATATGTCCGAGCTGGAAGATCTCCATCATTCATAATTCAGGAGCCGATAATTGGCCTTCAGCTTTGTGTCTCGGCTGCACTCTCCGGCTCCATTAGTGTCCCAGGGTCTGGCCATCTTTGAACTTGGCAGCCAAACACCTGGCAGTGTTATTAAAGGCCTTCTGAAAGCTATTTTCCCCTCTAAACTGTTGATGGACGAGTGTCAGTGTTTTAGTTCTCGAAGGTGCTCTTATTGGTCGCTTCCTTCTCAAGAAGACTAATAAGAGCCAGTCAACTTTTTAAAATAAAGGTTCTTTATTGGTGTCCATAGTTGCATGAAAACCTTCCATGCAATCTTTCCTTTGCACTAACGGTTCTTTCAGTGCATTGCTGTGAAAGCCCCCTTAAAGTACCTTTATTTGTAAGAGTGTAGAGTGACACTGGACAGGACCGGGCTGTTGCAGATATCATGTGCAGACTGACCTTAAATCCTGCCGTTTTAATTCTATGAGCAAAAACACTCTCTAGCTCTTTGTTGTGGGTTACATCCACATAGTGCATCAGACAAAAGCTAAGTTGCTCAGAGTAACATTTTTGTCTGATCGAAAGAGGCTGTACAGACCTTGAATAATCTGTTGTATATAATTGTAAAAATGTTGAATACCAACACTTCCACCGCTGATTTCACAAGTACACATGTGCATTGCGTGTCACGTCTCCTTGTTTTTAGGAGTCTTGCTCCAAGAGCGTTGCATTTTCAAGACGCTGTCAAGATAAAAACAGTTCTAGGTATACTGTATTACTATGGAGCTTATAATATGACAAAACTATTTGAATTTGAATTGTGTAAATTTGAATTATTGACAAGTGTCATTTAACAAAACTGAATATTATGTGTAATTTAACATAGTTCTGAATTAGATTTTTTTAAACTCGAATAATGAACATTGCATATTTGCAGTCAAAGAATTCAGAACAAAAAATTTTTTTTTAATTGCGTTCAATTTCAAATGTTCATTATTCGAGTTTAAAAAAATCTAATTCAGAACTATGTTAAATGACACATAATATTCAGTTTTGTTAAATGACACTTGTTAATAATTCAAATTTACACAATTCAAATTCAAATAGTTTTGTCATATTATAAGCTCCATGTATTACGACCCCAGATCCGAAACGCCACTTCATTTGAGTACGTTTTGATAAGAATGCATGTGATTTCATGCAAATCAGTGTTATTTTAGTATTATTGAGATGCTATTATAGTTTTTATTAATATTTACGGTTTAGTGTGTTTCTCACTCAAAGTTATTATATACATTTACATGTATGCATTTAGCAGATGCCTTTATCCAGAGCGACGTGCATTCAAGGTATACATTAGATTAGTTCTATTTTGAAATTGTTTTAGTTAAAGCTTTCATAATTTAGTTGTGTTTTTTCCATTATTATTTGATTTGTTTGATTTCTATGTATTTTATATATATATAATTATAATTATTATATTTTTTTTAATACATTTTTCTCAGTTTTTCAAGTTTTTTCAATCCATAAATTGGATTTATTTTAGTACATGCCTAATTTGGAAAAAAAATTATAATAATAATAATAGTTGATAAAAAAATGTATTTGTTTTTGTATATATTTATTTTATTGGATAGATTATTGGTTTCATTTACTTTAAATAGTTTTCATAGTTTTAGTTTTAGTTTCCTATAATAATAAATATTGTCAGTACTAAGCGACTGCAGATGAAGATTTAAATCTGACACACAACTGAACAGAAAGACCCTCCTCTTTGTACTTCACACATTAGTTTAACCTCCGAGTCCATCATTACACGTCTGTACGTGCACCATCTCTTAACATTTACCAAACCCATGGTCAAATCTTTGGAGGCTCTGACCTTTGTTTTTGTTGTGTTTTGCCGATGGTCATGCTTTCACTCATAGATTTTCTTTCAGTCAGCAGATCTGGTGTGTAACAGAAAGTGTAGGTAAGCTGCTCTCTCAAAGTGCAGCATTTTCCTTGACTCATAATTTAACGATGGAACAGAACGTGTCGAGGCTAATGCTGAGTGTATTGATCCTGATCGCGAAACCTTCCTGTCCACATGACACCCTAAACCTCCCAGGATAGAGCAGCTAAAAGCTCTCAGCATCTGTTTGGATAATATTCAGATGGTAAGAGGAAGGTTTAGGTCAGCATTCGTCTGTTGTCTTTTGCTTGCTCTCTGAAACGACTCCACATGTGATGCGTTGGACTAGATAGTTGTGCTTTTATGATTCAGTTCACAACAGCATCAAGGCAAACTGTAAAACCAATTGCATCAAGAACATGGTTTTCTCAGGCTGCATGTAAGTTAAACATGGACTATAACATGCCAATTATAGTCATCTGTTTCCAGCTATAAACACTTTGGTTTTCGCTCATCCATAGAAGGACAGTGTTCCCTTTATAAAGCCTCCGCAGCAGACACGTGTGGACGCATCTGTGATTCCCATCCCGATTCGTTATCTTTTGATCTTTCTATACTTGTTGTGTGACGGCAGATGGGATCAGATCAGTCTTAATCATGCCATGAGTGTGTGACGTCATGCAGTCGATTGTGGGTTCAGGTTGAAGGTCTCTTTTGTGAGGAGGAGCTTGGGCTTTGCTTGTGGAGCATACGGACAGTGCAGGGTGCCATATGGCTGCTCTGCTCACATGGTGTAAGTTGGCACCTTGTTTGCCCCTGGATAGCACTGCCTTAAATACAAACATACCATCTGTCTGTCTGTCTGTATGCAAAACGTTCTGGCACGATGAGGTGTATGTGGTTGCTGGGCTATTTCTATGCACGTTTAAGCTGTCTTCACTGTAAAATATAGTTGTTTTTTACAATAAAAATGGCAATTTAGAATGCAGTTTAATGTAAAATGTTCAGGTTTGCTATGCTCGCAAACTCGCAAAAAAATATAAAATATTTTTCAAAATAAGAAATATTACTATTGTAATATTTGACTGTAAGACAGAAAATATAGTATTTTATAGAGTAAAAAAAATAATATTATGGCAGTCTTCATTTCCTAATTTTTAAACATTAAACCAGGGCCGTAACCCCATAGTTCCCCCAATAATTAGAAATGTCCAAAATCTGAACATCTGAAAATGACAAAAGGGTTTAACCGTTTCATTTTCCGGCTGGTCTGCCTGTGCTGGGTGTAACAGCGCTCGTCAATGTCAAACTGATTGAAATGACCGATCCAATCAAAGCAGGCTTTACAGAGTTTACTGTTCACGAGGCAAAGCACGCATTCCAGCACGTTTTACCTGGAAACCTTTTATATTTCACAACTCTTTTACGATAGAAATGTTCATACCCGTTCTATTTCAGACTTGCTTTTAACTGATTGTCATTCTGTATTTTTGTGTCCTAATCTGGATTGTTGTGTTTGCTTGTGTTGTAAACTAAGAGTAAAAATATGAGTAAAAGCATCCTTCAACGTTTCTTTATACTGCGTCTGATCACTTAGTGAAGTAGCAGCGCATTCTCCTCAACAGCACACATGATTCATGTCTAGAGTAATACTGTGTTCAGGGGTGTGTGTTGGTTTGGGGAGGTCAGTGTTGGTCTGGTTCACTCAGAGTTTAATGCATGTGCTGCAGGGCTCTCCTCTGCTGTAATAGCATTAAACATGCGCTGCATTGATCATAGCTGCATGCTGCAGGGCTCGTTAATGAGAGCGCTCGCTCCCGGTGAATTAGTGCAGGAAGAAACGTCTTAACGTGATTCAGCCTCCGTTCACATGCAGCTCTAACGCTGCTGGACAGCAAACGTCACAGTCCTGCTTCATGATCCGATCCGTGATCTGCTTGTGGTCGCATCACTAAATCGTTGATGTGTGTATTAATGGAGCATGTCTATGGAGTGTGTGTGAGCTGCTAGAGATAACAAAAAAACAATGTCTCAGCCCTCATTTATTCCCTTAATGTGAATCGTTATTAAAAACTTTATTAGTGAGTTAATTTACTGATCGTAGGAGACATCTCGAAGCGCTTCTTGCTAATTAAGGACCGTGTGAAGTTATCCCAGAAGGTGCTCTTTGGTTGGGTTTAAAGCAACTATTACAAAAAAACATCTGCCAAGTCGATGTGCGATTCATTTATGCTTAATTAAATCAATTCAATAAATCTGCAATAAAATTATTTAGATGACCAATTTTAATTGCTTGACAGCCTAATAGATGAATTCAGTATTGCTAATTTACTGTTAAATCGAAATGTGCTTTTTCAGTTATATCTATTATATCTATTATTCTCTATATTTAGCATTTTTGAACCTTTGCTGTATAAATGAAGCAGAAGTGCATCAGCTGTCATTCACTTAGACATAGATACAACACTCACACATGACACTTACCAACGAACACAATAAACCTGCTTACTTTCACTCGCTGTAGTGTGGCATATGCAACAGTGACACCTCAGTGCAAAAGAAGGGGTAAGCTATGAAAAAATATGATTTTAAATGTCGTATTAGTGATTTTTATAATGTCTAAATATAAATCCAGCAGCAAAACATATTATTAGTGAGTTGAATGAGCCCATTAGTGGCCCTCGTCTGTCATCATGTGGTTATAATGTAATTTCAGGGAATTTAATGCAGGAATATAGTATTTTTTTCCTTTATAAGCTGTTATAGCTCCAACTCTTGCCTGATCTGAACATTTTGCATGCTTGTTTAGAGTCATATGATGCAGTAACTTGCATTAACTTGCTATAATATGATGTCATATATATGAGTCATATGATGCAGTAACTTGCATTAACTTGCTATAATATGATGTCATATATATGAGTCATATGATGCATTAACTTGCATTAATTTGCTATAATATGATGTCATATATATATGAGTCATATATATATGACAGTTTAATGCATTAACTTGCATTAACTTGCTATAATATGATGTCATATATATGAGTCATATGATGCATTAACTTGCATTAACTTGCATGATTTTGTGAAGATTGGAGTTATCTTTTAGAAATCATAGGCTTTTGGGTACACTAGGTGAAGAGCATATTTTTAAAGGACCCTGTTATAGCTGTCCAGAGAATTGCATTGCTCTTTATAATGATGTTGAATGTAAAACCCAGGACTAGTGCACAAAAATCGTTTTTTCAAAAAATCTAAAATAGCCGCAAATGTCATTACCCGTTCTTGAATCCTTTTTGCTACGCCCTTGAACCCCTAATAACATTAATCCACACTGAATAATAACAACACCACTGTGTTCATTGTGAATCAAGCTGTTCAGAGATGCTGAAAACATGAGCTGCTCGTGTGTAAATGAAAACTGCGCTTCACTCTGAAACAGTGTCACAGACTATATACACTTCACTACATTGCAGTCTTTTTCTATTTGATAAGCACACCAAGCACATCTTAAATCTTAAAGCGATATCACAAAACACAAAGATAGAGACATTATGTTGTTATGAGAAGTGTGCAAATATTTGTCATTTATTCTGAAACTGTGCACGACTTGTACAATTGAACTTTATTTAATACCGGTAATGCAGCACGACATTTCTCTGTATGCTGTTTTACCCTTTTTACTGTTGTATCAAGGCCATCGTTTGCCCTGGATATTCTTTTCATTGGCATTTTACCTTTTAATCTAATACCAAACCATCACTATCATATAAAATGGTGGAAAACACAGAGGGCATCACACACACATGGTCCTGTTGAAGTGATGTCTGAATGTTGTCTAGTCTAGACGTGAGTGTGGTGTGACGCATGAATAATTCACAGGAGTTCCCACAAGGACACCTCTGAGTTATGTCTCATAAAAACATATCTTCCTTAATTAGCCGCAGCATGTGTATCTTAGAATATTACAGTGAGGCTCTAACACACTGTTTATGTGAATATCATGCATTTCCATCGAGGTGAGCGTGCATCAGTGCATCAGTTGTGGGCAGGAGGCGGCGTGCATTCATATTTAATCTCCCGGCATCATTAATTGAGGCGGAGGGGAGAGACCCTCGTGTGAACGAGCACAGTACGACTGCAGCAATTAGCAGTGCCTCTCGTTTGCCCTTATGACATAGTTACGAGTCACGGATGCCCTTTACACAGCTGTCCGGCTCATTCACGGATGAAAGGCTTGACGCACCAGCAACAGCTCCTCTGTTTAACTCTTGATCAACTACATAGAAAAATGTAACACGAGATGATAAAAATGTGCATTTGTAACACATCTTAAGGTTTGTGGGCAAGCGCTCGGGTTAGTTTATGGTATGCATTCTATTCAATCTCTTCCCGCTCGGTGTGTGTTGCTTCTCTCCCCTGCTATAAATGGAAAGCGCTAAAAGAGCTTCAGATGATGTGGTTATTTTAACAACAGTTGCATAGAAATACTTTTGCTAAAACACTGCAGGAAACAAGAGTGCAACAAATGCATGCATTCATTTAGCATAAATTATTTTTATCTGTCATGCATATGACTCTGACAGTTCTAATATACCTGGTTTCATCTACGCATAGCATGATTAATCAGCATGTTAAGAGCATTTAATGTTATTCTTTATATTATTTGAAATTTTGAAATGACTTTGTTTTCTATTCACGATGAGAGCATTTTGATTATTATGTACATTGTTTGTTTTTAGTTATATTTTAAGCAAAACATAGAAATGATTTCAGGATTCAAGAAAAAAACTCATACCGTATCTTTTCTCAGTCACACGGGTATCGAAATATATAAATAATAATATCCTGATAAAACGTCTGATCTTAGCTTTTAATATTCATATCTAATTGGGCTCGACTGATGAAATATCAGTTGCTTTGGCTCTTGGGGCCCAATATCCTCATCTTTGATGTTTAATATTTTCTTTTTTTACAAAGCACTGGTGCCAAGATAGAAATGTATAACTATTCCTGAACAGTATTGTTCATACCTCTGCTGGGAGAGAAATATAGAGACCGGACGTCTTGAAGCTTTAATTAAATACCCCAGCTTTAAAGAAGTCGTTCTTTGTGTGAACAGGACTTCTCTCTGTGTCTTCGAGTTGTCTTAGGTGTTTTTGAAGTTGGCGTATTTTCAGAGTTACTCATAAGCTGCATTATAAATGATGTCCTCAATTCAACATTTCTCACTTCCTGTCTTGTCTGCACAGCTTCCTGGCGACCTCAGCAAGATGCACCTGACAGACCACGCCCACCAGCAGATGCACATGCCGCCCAGCCAATCAGGATGCAGCATCGCCAGTGACTCGGGGAGCAGCAGCCTATCAGACATCTACCAGGTACGGCCACTTCTTCTCCTGATCACCTGAAGAGCGCTCAGGGCTCGAAGACTTGATTCGGAGTCAAAGTTTGAAAGTATGGGAACCTTTTTCTGTCAACATTATTAAATCAGTATTTTCAACTGACAGTTCAAAGTATCTAAATTGTGGAAACAGAACAGGTACAAAAAAACAAAAAAATTTATATTTTAAATTATACAAAAATGGCCAAAAATAGATTTGCTAACATATAATAAGAAAATATTTACGTGAATATATTTAGTACCAATATATAAATTTTTTTTTTTTTGTATATTTTGAAAAATATATGGCAACACTTTACAATCTGTCATTTGTTATCATTAGTTAATGCATTAATTAACATGAACAAACAACAACAAACAGTGCATTATCTAATGTTAACAAACACACCTCATGATTTTAATAATGCATAAGTAAATGCTGAAATGAACATTAACTAGGATTAATAAATGCTGGAGAATTATTGTTCATTCTTAGTTCATGTTAACTAATGTAGTTAACTAATAATAACCAATGAACCTTATTATAAAGTGTTACCAAATATATTTTTGTGCTCCAGGGACAAAAACTCTTACGCAGCACAGCACAGCTATATTTATAGTAATAGCCAAAAATACACTGTATGGGTCAAAATTATAGATTTATCTTTTATGCCAAAAATCATTAGGACATTAAGATCATGTTTCATGAAGATATTTTGTAAATTTCCTACTGTAAATATATCAAAACTTAATTTTTGATTAGTAATATGCATTGCTACGAACATAATTTGGACAACTTTAAAGATGATTTTCTCAATATTTGGATTTTTTTGCACCCTTAGATTCCAGATTTTCAAATAGTTGCATCTTTGCCAAATATTGTCCTATCATAACAAACCATACTTTAATGTAAATCATATTTATTCATCTCTCAGATGATGTATTACGAGAATTAACCCTTATGACTGGTTTTGTGGTCCAGGGTCACATATGTGTTCTTCTTCAATCAGGATTTTTGTTTCTAAAGTTTAAATGAAAAGTAGCTGTTATCTGTCATTATATGAACACATTGCATATCACTTCGAGTTTCTATATGAAACACACAGAAGTGCTTGTGAGACGCTTTTGAGTTCTGGTTCCTCTCTGACTTTCTCAGAAACATGTGCCTTTTCTGTCCTTCCTCTCTCAACAGCAGCTCAATAAAGCTCTTAGTGACTGATCTGATCAGTTATAAATCATAAGCTTGATGAAGAATACATGCTTATATAAAGGTTTGTTTTGGCTGATGTGTGACGTATGAGCAGGGGGCTGGCGGTCATGAAAAATACAGTCTAAAGATGACATTTAATTAACATTTGTTCACGGTGTTCGTTCAAAAACCAGTAAAAATGTGATTTGAGAAGCTATCATTATATTTTGATTCTGCATGAGCGTCATCTGATGCTGATATCTTGACATGGTCACGACTGATTCATCAGATGAACCAATATTGTGTTTGATTTGATGAACGATCAGTACGGTTTGATGCACAATGCTGAATAAATCACAAATCAATACAGTCTTAGCAAGCTGGATTTTGCAATGAAGTACGCAATGAGGAATTTGATTTCCACTGACAAAAGAACGAGAAATATTCATAATTCTGCTCATCTGAAAATACTGAATGATGTCAGAGATATATGCACACTCACTGATTATATGCAAATGTATTTTAAATAATGGAATAATGCAGGCCATGATTTAATTACTGGTGAAATTATATATTTGGCAACACCAACAAAATCAGATCTGTCTGAATCCTCATAAGAGGTTTATGATTGGTATGATTAAATATGAATCTATTGAAAGGGAAGATGCTTTAGGAGTGTGTTGACTCCCTCTGGTGTTCACATGTTGGTCAGACAAAACAATGAGCGATGTGGAGAAAAAAACTACTCTGTGTTATACATTACATTGTTCACATGCATGATGTGTATTTACATTATATTTTACACTGCTGACTATTTATAGGTTTGGATGAAATTACATAAGTAAAAGATTTAATGATACTTAATAAATGAAAGGTCTGATGTCAGTTCTTCAGGTGTTACACACCATTCATCTTCATTACACACAAACCAATACACACACAGCAGACACAGTGCTATGAGATGGAGTTTAAAATCTGCGGCTCATGACAGGAAAGCATGCAAACGCAGCACCAGACCTCATATTTGCATCCAGAGCTTGAATCAGTCAATCTCATGCAGGCTTCTCAAAAGTCCCCTCTTAGCAGAGATTACATTGACGTTAATGAGAAAGGAAGTGCTGGATGGCAGTGAAAGCAGGAGTCCAATGGGACACAAGCCTTGTGATTTCCTTTCCAGCCGCAATCAATGCTGTTTGTTCCTGCGCAGGCCACCGAGAGCGAGATGGGGGACGTGGATCTGTCCGGCCTCCCCGAAGCGCCGGTGGACTCTGAGGAAGAGGAGGAGGATGAAGATATCGAGCGCTCCTCGGAGGCTCTTCTGGGCAGAGATCTGGTGCGAGAGTGTCTAGAGAAGGATGCGGTGGATCGGACCGATGATGACATCGGTAAAGCGCTTGGTTGTTGATGAAAGAGTTTCTGCATTATTAGAGTTGATATTCAGTTCACATTCACCGTTCCACAAATTAAGGCCTAAAGCGGTATTAAACCAGAGCAGAAATTCTCAGATTGATAAAGTCTTGGCAATAAATGTTGCACGCATTGCTAAAAATTCACAGCCATTAAATTAATGTATTCTTCAGTATTTTTGCATTGTTTTCAGATTCAAATATCTAAACATCTTTTACATCGAGAGACACTTACTTGAGATGCAAAATGAAGATATGAAGTCTTATTCTCTGAGAAATGTAGAAGCCTCTTCTGTTCATCAAGACTGCATTTATTTGATCAAAAATAATTGTAAAATATTGTGAAATATTATTGCAATTTAAAATAACAGTTTTCTATTTTAATATACTTTAAAATATAATGTATTTCTGTGATGCAAAGCATCATCAGCATCATTACTCCATTCTTCAGTGTCACATGATCTTCAGAAATCATTTTAATATGTTGATTAATATCAATGTTGGAAACAGTTGTGCTGCTTAATATTTTTATTTTTTGGGGGGAAACTGCTAGTTTTTTAAGGATTCTTTGATGAATAGAAAAGTAAAAAAGAACAGCATTTATTCATAATATCAATATTTTGTAACAACATTCACTACCGTTTAAAAGTTTGGCGTCAGTGACATTTTTTTCTGTCTTTTTTGAAATAAATCAATACTTTTATTCAGCAAGGATGTGATAAATTGATAAAAAGTGATAGTAAAGGCTTATGTTTTTAGAAATGTTTTATTATTAATAATATATTTTTACTTAAGTTTTTTTTATAAGCTATTAAGCTTAAACTTATTAAAAAAAAATGAATGAAAAAGTAATGGAGATCGGTAGGAAGTTGTGTTATTTTTACTGATTCAGCTCATTGCCTGCTCTTAAGACGTTTATATTTGGAGAACATTGACGTATTGTGTTCCCTTCAATTAATTCCTCACATTTTCTTTACTGTCGTAAATGTACTTTCATGACACCTGCAGAAACCCTGTTTAAGTGCTCTTGATTGCTGGAATCAAAAATGTGTTTGAAAATCAGGATAAAGAGGGTTGCACATAATTGTCACGAAAAATGTCACAATGCCAAATAGTGTAATGCAAACGGAGTTCATTTAGTAATCACTTGTTCTATTTAGTCGGAATGAAAAGCAAACATCACACTCATCAACATCTCTCTCTCTACAGAGCAGCTCCTGGAGTTCATGCATCAGCTGCCGGCTTTCGCTAACATGACCATGTCCGTCAGGAGGGAGCTGTGTCAGGTCATGATGTTCGAGGTGGTGGAACAGGAGGGTACCGTCATTCTTCAGGACAAACAGGAGGTAGACACATGCCATGTCAGCTTCACTAGTACTAGCAGGACTGGTAGAGTCGATTCAGTTACCATTCACATGCTTTTATGAATTCGAGTTAAGCCTTGTTTAAATGCAAATGCATGGCATAAAAACAAATAGATGTCTATACGATCTTACTCACAGTCATGAGCCCCAAAACTGACAAAACATTGATCTGTGATGATCTGACGTTCCTTTGTTCAGAGATCTGGACTGTTCATTTAGACCGGGTCGGTTTATTTTTACAGCACATTTTATACACATAGAGTGTGTGTGTGTGTGTGTGTGTGTGTGTGTCTGTGTCTGTGTCTGTGTCTGTGTGTGTGTGTGTGTGTGTGTGTGTGTGTCTGTGTCTGTGTCTGTGTGTGTGTGTGTGTGTGTGTGTGTGTGAGTGTGTGTGTGTGTGTGTGTGTGTGTGTGTGTGTGTGTGTGTATGTGTGTCTGTGTGTCTGTCTGTCTGTCTGTGTGTGTGTGTGTGTGAGTGTGCGTGTGCGTGTGCGAGTGCTCGTGCGCGTGTCTGTGTCTGTCTGTGTCTGTGTCTGTGTGTGTGTGTGTGTGTGTGTGTGTGAGAGAGAGTGTGTGTGTGTGTGTGTGTGTGTGTGTGTGTGTGTGTGTGTGGTGTGGTGTGTGTGTGTGTCTGTCTGTCTGTCTGTCTGTCTGTCTGTCTGTCTGTCTGTCTGTGTGCGTGTGCGTGTGCGAGTGCGCGTGTCTGTGTCTGTGTCTGTGTCTGTGTCTGTGTCGTGTCTGTGTCTGTGTCTGTGTCTGTGTCTGTGTCTGTGTCTGTGTCTGTGTCTGTGTCTGTGTCTGTGTCTGTGTCTGTGTCTGTGTCTGTGTGTGTGTGAGAGAGTGTGTGTGTGTGTGTGTGTGTGTGTGTGTGTTTGAGGCTGAGCAGTCTGTCACGAAGCAGAGTAATCATGTTAGATGTCGGATCACATGGAGACACTTTGAAGCATGTCATAAATGAGTTTAAAGAAGAGCTGAGAGGGGAAATGCACAGAGACAGTTAGCCGTGTTATTTGTGTGTGGGCTACTGTGAAGGTCAACAAGACAAACACGCTTCTATGTGGATGAGAAGGAGACAGAAACACACGCAGTGGGAGCAAAGGTCAAGATATTGCAGCAGATTCACACACACACATTTTCACATGAAAGGAGCCACTTTACCTTTTCAGCCTGGGCGATATGGCCAAAAATATTATCTCAATATTTATTTCCATATCATACAATATCGATATTTAGCACAACACTCATTTGCCATTAATGGGGAAGGAAATGCTTGTTAGACCTTGTGAGTGAATGTGAAGATAAACTGTTCACAATTAAACTCCACAGGGCTTCCTTTTCATTTAGGACCCCATGACATCGGTTTTATTTTCCCCTAAATTCTGTTTTCCCCTCTACTGGATGATTCAATACAAATTTAACAATGGTGTCTAATTAAATGCATTAATACAACTTTGATAATTTAATTAATCTTTTAAAATGTAATGAAAACATAATTTACAACAAACAATGCATTTTTATTTTTTAAGTCAAATATAATGCTGCACAACAACACTGTATAACTGTATAAGTTAAATACATTGATTGTATGACATTACAATTATTAGTAGTATTACTTGAGATTTACATTATAGTATACG
>QVTF01003284.1:0-32587 GCA_003573665.1 Oxygymnocypris stewartii
TGACAGGCGCCCTCCAGGGAGGAACAGACGAGACAGACGCCCACCAGGGCGGAGCAGACGGGACAGATGCCCACCAGGGCGGAGCAGACGGGACAGACGCCCACCAGGGCGGAGCAGACATGACAGGCGCCCTCCAGGGCGAAGCAGACGAGACAGATGCCCACCAGGGCGGAGCAAACGAGACAGACGCCCACCAGGGCGGAGCAAACGAGACAGACGCCCACCAGGGCGGAGCAGACGAGACAGGCGCCCTCCAGGGCGGAGCAGAGATCCCTGGCCGAGACTGGAACCTAGAGGAAACGGAGACACAAGAGGCAGAGAGAGCACATTTGGTTTCAGGAACCGAGGCAGGGAGTTTAAGCGGCCATGGTAGATCCAGGGACTCGGGCAGCCATGATGGATCAGGGGACCTCATGGGCCATGGCGGGTCCGGGGTCTCCGTGAGAAATGGAGGGGAGCTCCCTCCATGAAAGTTCTTGGTGAACTCCACTACCTCGAGGGGGCACTCTGGAAGCGCTGAATCTCGGTGGCGCTCGGGCGGCTCTGACTCTCTTGGGCACTCAGGTGGCTCTGACTCTCCTGGGCGCTTGGTAGAACTGGACGGAACCAGCGAAGGCATTGTTGAGCTGGGCGGGACCAGCGGAGACGAAGGAGAGCTGGGCGGGACCAGCGGCGAAGGCGAGCTGGGCGGGACCAGCGGAGACGAAGGAGAGCTGGGCGGGACCAGCGGAGACGAAGGAGAGCTGGGCGGGACCAGCGGAGACGAAGGAGAGCTGGGCGGGACCAGCGGCGAAGGCGAGCTGGGGGGACCAGCGGAGATGAAGGAGAGCTGGGGGGACCAGCGGAGACGAAGGAGAGCCGGACTCTGTGAGCTCCTGGATCGGAGCGGCCTCTGGAGCGAACTCTGTGAGCTCCTGGATCGGAGCGGACTCTGGAGCGAACTCTGTGAGCTCCTGGATCGGAGCGGCCTCTGGAGCGGACTCTGTGAGCTCCTGGATCGGAGCGGCCTCTGGAGCGGACTCTGCGAGCTCCTGGATCGGAGCGGCCTCTGGAGCGGACTCTGCGAGCTCCTGGATCGGAGCGGCCTCTGGAGCGGACTCTGCGAGCTCCTGGATCGGAGCGGGCTCTGGAGCGGGCTCTGCGAGCTCCTGGGGCGGAGCGGGCTCTGGAGGGGGCTCTGCGAGCTCCTGGGTCGGAGCGGGCTCTGGAGCGGACTCTGCGAGCTCCTGGGACGGAGCGGACTCTGCGAGCTCCTGGGACGGAGCGGACTCTGCGAGCTCCTGGGACGGAGCGGACTCTGCGAGCTCCTGGGACGGAGCGGACTCTGCGAGCTCCTGGGACGGAGCGGACTCTGCGAGCTCCTGGGACGGAGCGGACTCTGCGAGCTCCTGGGACGGAGCGGACTCTGCGAGCTCCTGGGACGGAGCGGACTCTGCGAGCTCCTGGGACGGAGCGGACTCTGCGAGCTCCTGGGACGGAGCGGACTCTGCGAGCTCCTGGGACGGAGCGGACTCTGCGAGCTCCTGGGACGGAGCGGACTCTGCGAGCTCCTGGGACGGAGCGGACTCTGCGAGCTCCTGGGACGGAGCGGACTCTGCGAGCTCCTGGGACGGAGCGGACTCTGCGAGCTCCTGGGACGGAGCGGACTCTGCGAGCTCCTGGGACGGAGCGGACTCTGCGAGCTCCTGGGACGGAGCGGACTCTGCGAGCTCCTGGGACGGAGCGGACTCTGCGAGCTCCTGGGACGGAGCGGACTCTGCGAGCTCCTGGGACGGAGCGGACTCTGCGAGCTCCTGGGACGGAGCGGACTCTGCGAGCTCCTGGGACGGAGCGGACTCTGCGAGCTCCTGGGACGGAGCGGACTCTGCGAGCTCCTGGGACGGAGCGGACTCTGCGAGCTCCTGGGACGGAGCGGGCTCTGCGAGCTCCTGGGACGGAGCGGGCTCTGCGAGCTCCTGGGACGGAGCGGGCTCTGCGAGCTCCTGGGACGGAGCGGGCTCTGCGAGCTCCTGGGACGGAGCGGGCTCTGGAGCGGACTCTGCGAGCTCCTGGGACGGAGCGGGCTCTGGAGCGGACTCTGCGAGCTCCTGGGACGGAGCGGGCTCTGGAGCGGACTCTGCGAGCTCCTGGGACGGAGCGGGCTCTGGAGCGGA
Source organism: Oxygymnocypris stewartii (assembly GCA_003573665.1). Lineage (NCBI taxonomy): Eukaryota > Metazoa > Chordata > Actinopteri > Cypriniformes > Cyprinidae > Oxygymnocypris > Oxygymnocypris stewartii. Next base: position 2,154 of record QVTF01003284.1, read on the forward strand.
CTCTGCGAGCTCCTGGGACGGAGCGGGCTCTGGAGCGGACTCTGCGAGCTCCTGGGACGGAGCGGGCTCTGGAGCGGACTCTGCGAGCTCCTGGGACGGAGCGGGCTCTGGAGCGGACTCTGCGAGCTCCTGGGACGGAGCGGGCTCTGGAGCGGACTCTGTGAGCTCCTGGGACGGAGCGGGCTCTGGAGCGGACTCTGCAAGCTCCTGCGTGGCACCCACCGTAAAAGGAGAGCCACTCAGCTGTAGTGCGGTATCCATATACCTCTCCAACGTCCAGTTAGGATCATGCAGCGGCATGATTGAATGAAGAGGTTCAGATAAGCCCCCATGAAAAAATATCATTAAGCAGATGTTGTCATAATGAGTAAGGTGTGCCAGTTCAAGGTTCAAGGTTCAAGGTTTCTTTATTTGTCACATAATAGTTATACAGGGCATAACTAGAAGTGAAATGCAATCGAATCAGGTCCGCTCAGTGACAGTGCAAAACAATAAGAATACGAATTATATAAGTAACATAACACAAGGGCATACATATGGTAAGAAAAGGAGAAATAAGAATAAAATGTGCAATGAAATAAAAAGTGCAAAACAATAAGATGTGCAAAAAACAATAAGATGTGCAAAAGACAATAGGATGTGCAAAAGACAATGAGATGTGCAAAAAAACAACAAGATGTGAAAAAAACAATAAGATGTACAAGAAAAAAAACAAAAAACAGTGTACTGGGACTTAATAAATAGTAATGTGAATAAGAGGGATGTGCAGACGGGTTGTTCATGGTATTGTACATAGAGCAGCAATGATGAGAATGTGATATTTACAGTTGACAATGGGTCTTGTGAGTGTTTATGAAACAGAGTTTGTGTTTAGGAGCCTGATGGCCTGAGGGAAGAAGCTCTTCCTCAGTCTTTCAGTCTTTGCCATCATGCTCCTGAAGCGCCTGCCAGATGGCAGTAAACAGAAAAGATGGTTACCGGGGTGAGTAGAATCTTTGAGGATTTTTGCAGCTCTGCTTCTGCAGCGTTTGAGGTAGATGTGCTGCAGAGAGGGGAGAGCAGACCCTGAGATGCGCTCAGCTAAGCGCACGACTCTCTGTAGAGCTTTACAGTCCTGGTTTGAGGAATTACCGTACACCACTGAGATGCACTGAGTCAATACACTTTCTATGGCCCCTGAATAGAAAGTTTTCAGGATAGCTGGTGAGACCCTGAATTTCCTCAGCTGTCGCAGATGGTACAGCCTTTGCCTGGCTTTCTTCACCTGAGTTTGAATGTGTGTAGTCCAGTCAGGTCCTCGGAGATGTTTACACCGAGGTACTTGAAGCTGCTCACCCTCTCCACAGGGGTCCCACTGATCATAAGAGGAGTGTAGGGCTGCTGCTGTCTCTTCCTGAAGTCCACGATCAGCTCCTTAGTTTTGCTCACGTTCAGAGAGAGACAGTTGTCCTGGCACCATGATGTAAGTCTCTCCACCTTCCAAGTATGCGGCCTCGTCACCGTTGTTGATGAGGCCCAGAACCACAGTATCATCCGCAAATTTGACAATAGAGGTGGAGCTGTGTGAGGACACGCAGTGTGTGTAGAGAGAGTATAGCAGGGGGCTCAGGACACAGCCCTGTGGGGCTCCTATGCTCAGGGTGATGGAGTTGGAGGTGAACTGGCCGACTTTCACCACTTGTGGTCTGGCGGTGAGGAAATCTTGAATCCAGTCACAGAGTGAAGTGTTTAGGCCAAGGTCTGAGAGTTTAACAGTCAGCTTGGTGGGGACTATAGTGTTGAAAGCCGAGCTGTAGTCTATGAATAGCATCCTGACATAGTTGCCATTTTGCTGTCGATGTGAGTGAGGGAGGAGTGCAGTACCTGGGAGATGGCATCGTCAGTAGACCTATTTGGCCGATAGGCAAACTGAAGAGGGTCCAAGGTAGCAGGGATGGAGGAGCAAATGTGTTTCTTTAAAAGTCTCTCAAAAACCTTCATGACCGTCGATGTGAGGGCAACTGGACGATAGTCATTCAGGCAAGAGGGTTTACTGTTCTTAGGCACAGGGATTATGATAGATTTTTTAAAGGAGGTGGGAACAACAGAGGTAGCAAGGGACTCATTAAAGATGGAAGTAAACAATCCAGCAAGCTGATCAGCACAGGACCTCAGAACGCGGCCAGTAATCCCATCAGGTCCTGCTGCTTTCTGACGTTCACTCTCTTTAGTTCCCTCCGAACGTCATCCTCTGAAAAGGTGATTACATGATCATTGCTGCTCTGTCTGCTGCTTCCTGACGGGCTGTTCGGCAGATTTGCAGAATTGCAGTCAAAGCGACCGTAGAAGGTGTTTAGCTCTTCGGCCAGCAGCGGATCTGCTCTCACCTCTGCGGAGGATTTATTTCCAGAGGAACAGATGGTCTTCAGTCCCTGCCACATGCGACGAGAGTCATTGAGCTGGAAATGTGACTCAATTTTCTCACTGTACCGGCGCTTAGCGGCTCGTATTGCACGCCGGAGAGCGTAGCACGAAGCTTTGTACTCGCTCATGTTCCCTGACAACAGACCGGCATTGTATGCGGCAGTGCGATGTTAACCGCATCACGGATTGATCTGTCCACCCACGGTTTCTGATTAGTAAATGTCCTTATTGTTACCGTTTCAGTGGCTTGCTCGGTTAGCGTGTTTACGAAGCTTACTGCTACATCCGTGAATTCGCTGACGTCAGATGAACTCGCCCGGAACATGTCCCAGTCGACGTCATCAAGAGACGCCTGTAGCGTAGCTTCAGAGTCGGGGGACCAACGCGTCACTTCCCTCTCCACCGGCGGCTCGCGAGCGATCCTTTGTTTGTATTCCGGCGTGAGAAAAATGGCGACATGATCTGATTTGCCAAAAGCCGGCAGTGAGTGGGCTTTGTAGGCGTTGTTGAGCGGAGTGTAGCAGTGATCCAGTGTATTCAGTCCTCTGGTTGGACAGGATATGTGTTGATAAAGTTCGGCAGGACTTTCTTGAGGTTGGCCTTGTTAAAGTCCCCAGCGATGATGCATGCAGCGTCGGGATGTTTGTTGATATATCCGCTGATTTCATCGTGGAGATTTGACAAAGCCACGCTAGTGTCTGCTTGTGGAGGAATATAAACGGCAGACACGAGGATCGATGTAAATTCCCGGGGCAGATAGAAGGGGCGGCAGATAATGGAGAGATGCTCCAGATGAGGCGAACAGGAACGCGACAGAATGGAGATATTCCTGGGGTCACACCATTTCTTGTTAATAAAGAAACACACTCCACCACCTTTGTTTTTTCCGGCCTCGGCTGTTCTGTCCATCCGTAAAACAGAGAAGTTATCAGACGGCGTTACAGCGGTGTCCGGGACCATCGGCGTGAGCCATGTTCGGTCAAACAAAAGATGTTACAATCCCTAATGTCTCGTTGGAAACTAATCCTGGCTCTAAGATCGTCCATCTTATTCTCCAAGGATTGGACATTAGCGAGCATATCGGTAGAGGAGGGCTGTGAGCCCTTTTCCTCAGTCTGTTGCGTATTCCAGCACGTCTCCCGCGGTGTTTCCTTCGCCTCTGCGGTTGTTCAGGTGGTCATTGTTCAACTCGGTGCTCCGAAGTATCTCCAATGGCCACGCTGGGTCCGTGGATAAAGTCCTGAATCAGGTTAGTGTAGCGATGTCCAATGTCCAAAAGTGTTCTTCTGTCGTACATAATCATTGCAGACATACACGTATCAAAAGAGAAGTAAAAAAAAAAAAAAAATAGGTAGAAACACACATAAAAGCACAATTCTGAGCGGAGCTAATTCACAGGCGTCTGAACTCAGCAGCGCACCGGAAGGGAATTCGAGGAAGTCTACGACATAGTCCTCAATGGACCTTGTACCCTGGCGAGAGTAACATCAATTTTACTGCTGGATTCATCTTTGGCGAAGTCTTCTGTAACAAATGACAGGTCAGAGGCGAGAGTAGATCCACTAGCAGCTTTATTGTACAAGGTCAAAACAGGCAAATATCAGGCAGAGGTATCGAGGGCAACGTAGAAAAGGCAGAGTCGAAAACAGAGGCAGAGCAATGGGTCAGGGCAGGCGGCAGACAGGAGGATTACCATGAAACAGGCGAGGTCAGAGAGGCAGGCAGCAAACGATCAGGAGAGGAGGTCAACAGTCCAGGTAGTGCACGGAAAGACAAACTGGGAAATACGCTCGGAAATGTAGCCAGGGGGAAACAAGACTTCGCACTGGGTGAGTGTTTGTGTGCTGTTTTTAAGTGAGTGAGTGAATGAGGTACAGGTGTGGTGAGGCAATCAGGGTTGATGAGTGAATGGTGACAGCTGTGTGATTGGTGTAATGGTGGACGGGAATGTGTGTGTGCAGTGCATGATGGGAGATGTAGTCCCAGGGTGATGTGCAGTTGTGGTGAGTGGCAACCAGATTCATGACAACCACTAAGGTCCAATATGCATTTTTAAATGATGTTTTTTCTATTGTTATAAACCAAACAACCTTGATTTACTGTTTAGAACCATTTCTTAAGAGCATCTATCACACACATTATTTGATGCTAATTAATGTGACTAATCAAATGAAAACAAAAAGTCTAATTTTGAAAGTCTGCTGAAAACATATTTTCTGACATTTTTTTTGCCATAGACAATGTTTGTTAAAGTAACATGTTGTTTGGCTTGAGCAAACTAATCAAAGTGACAATTTATTAAGAATATAGCACTCAACACACCTGGTTAAGAAGTCACTACTCACCACTGACAAATAATAGGAATAAATGCTAACATGCTATTAAACTGACAAATGTGAACTGAAAAAGTATGTGTGAAAAGCTTGAATAGAAGAATATGACATGTGTCTGATGCTGGTAGAAGGCCAGTCACTTACTCACTTTTACTCAATGTGTATCTGTACAGTGGTGAACTGTCAGAAATAACTATTGGCCCTTAATGGCTTTTCAGCAAGGATGGAGTCGGTTTATGTGAGATATGTGTGTGTGTGTTACTGAATGACAAGGATTAAAATGTGAGTGAAAAAGAAGAAGATGAGAAGGAAGAGGGAGGCAGAGAGCTGGTGGAAGCATTGAGGAGAGAGAGAGAGAGAAAGAAAGCAGGAAGACGTGGAATTAAGGAGTTGCCTATGCTGTTTTTTTGTGTGCAAATGTCAATGAGGATGTGACAAGACTGCCATGCAATTTAAAGTGACAGCACCAGCTCAGCATGTTCTTGTATCTAAATTGAGACTAAAACGCTGTTATGCAATATTCCTATTTAGTGCAGCATTTTCAGAACACGATGCTGAAATACTAATAGGTAATCTGCTGTAGAAAGTATTTACCTTGTTGTGCATGTTAGCAGCTGTCAAAAGTCCTTTTGTCCACTGTCACGCTGTGAATCAGTTTTAAGGATTGTGTAAGAGAGCCGCTTCAAACAACAGGTCAGAAAAGGTTATCTAAATTGTGGAAAGATGGCAGTTGTTGTATGTGGATGCAAGTTGTAAAGCCTCGTGATCATATCGATATTTGGATTAAATAATTTGTATGCAAATGTTTCTATATCTCATAATATCTTTATGTTGGTCTGTGACCATATGTGACTGACTATGTGCTAATTGTTTTGTTTTTGACAGCCTGTTGAGTAATACAGTGTGTGATCCGGAAAGGGAGTCATGAGGAATGCTGTACATTATTAGATATATATTCTATAATAATAATCTTACAATAATACATATACTGCAAATAATTGATCTTTTAAAGTCTTTCATATAATTATTTTGTGAATCATGGCATTTAATAATACAAAATACAAATACAAATCTGAAATGAAATCTCCCAAAGGAAAGATATTAGAATATTTTATTATATTTAGGTTATTTTTCAATTTTAACGTACACTACTAATCAAAAGTGTTTAATGTTTTTGAGAGAATTTCTTAATGTTCACCCATTTGTTTTTATTTTTTAGAATTCTTTGATGAGTCGAAAGTAAAAAAACAAACAGAATTCACTTGAAATAGATTTTGTAACACTGTAAAAAGTTTTATTCTCTCTCCTTTGTGCTCTTTTTATCTTATGTTGTGTTCTATAGAGAACAGGAAGTTATACAGAGGTTCAGAATGAACACTAGGTTGCATAAATTATGACAGAACAATTTTTTTGGGGTAAACTAATGTTTCAAATTGCCTTAAATATACAGTACATGCACATATATTCAGGTCAGGTGATGTAAACTATTATCCAGGTTAGTTCATATATTAAACTCGTGTATCAGCACTTGCATTGACTTTTAAATATTCATACTTAATATAAATATGACTATATGGACTTTCCGAAATTCTTTTGCTTGGATCGTCAGAACATTGTTCAGCCTGAGCAAATTCTTTGGAGGCAGCTCTTTTAAAAGACACTTCACATAACATTCAATCCTTTTTTTCTGTAAGAAGATAACGTTTCCCACAGGGGAGTCGGTCCTCACACTCTCGTACACTGACAAAAAGCCTGCTGCTGTTGCTTTACTGCTGCACTAACTCTGAAAAGCCAAACAAAAAATTCCTACGTTCCTTTTCAGTGCTTTGCAGCACAGTTTCTTCCCATCATGGTGGTCTGCTGCGAGGTAGGTGTAACCTCCAATTAAGATAATTATTCAGTATAATCAGATCCACCATAATGGACATTAAAATTCTTTCTGCATTAAATTGTGAGATTTGGAAACGCCATAGGCCAGCTAATAGGAAGCCTGTTGTTTTTACCTCACCTGAGAGACCACAGCGATTGCTAACTGAGAAGTTAAAAAAGAGCAAACATGTACCATATGCAAAGCTGGAGTACTTTCACATACCTTCATGGTTATTGTTAAAAAAAATTACATTGTGAAAAGTTTCATTATTGCATCAACCTAACTATAATATTTAAACCAAGTCAGTTCGTTAAGTGTAAAAGCATGTCTGCCTAAAGCTTAGGCAACAAATACTCTCAAATTATTTACAATTGCTCCCTAATTACCGTTATCTTTAATAAAAAAAATATGTTCTTGATATACAAGAAATTAGCAATTTTAGTCACAGACTTTTTTTTTAATAGTGAATTTTCTACAATAGCATAGATTGTTATCACATTATATTTTACCATTTTACACATATTATTATAATTAATTCCAATAGCCATATCAGTAACTATGCATAATTACACACAGCTGCACAAAATACAGTAATTACATCAAGTACATGTTGGTTGTTAGTTTAACCCTGTACTGATGTAATTGCACAGTACACCATAACATGAACACTGATGTGAGGTTAACTAACATTATAATTTCAAAATGGATCATCAGAACCTGCTTACAACACATGAACATAACGTCTATAAAACAAGTGTATGATAGTATGAACATATCACATCCTTTTGATGCATAATCAGTGTTGGTAGATTAGCCCCAAAATAATTTAAATTAACAATTTTTCTGTTACACCCTTTTTTTACAATGTTATCGCCCTTCGTCATGTGTATTGCATCCATTATGGACTTAGAAACATCTTTATATGTGTACCACTGCTGTTTATATTAAATACAAACGACAATGCAAACAAGAAGAAGAAGAAGAAATAGAAGAAGAAGAATATTTTTTTATTTGTCACATACACAATTATACAGAGTTTAACCAGCAGTGAAATGTGTTCTCTGCATTTAACCCATTCAAGTGCACACGCACTTGGAGCAGTGGGCAGCCGGCACTCTGCAGCGCCTGGGGAGCAGTTGGGGGTTCGGTGTCTTGCTCAAGGGTCTCACTCAGTCATGGACAATTCCTGCCGGAGCCGAGATTCAAACCCACAACCTCGGGTTACAAGTCCAACGCTCTATCCATTAGGCCACGGCTGCAAAAAAAATAATAATAATAGTAACTCTGAGATACTTGAAGCTGTTTTCTTACTGTCATTAGGCTGTACTCATAAATGAGAGCTCTCGTAAAACGTTCATTGTGTAGTCACCTTAAGAACTTGTCAATCAGCTAGCTAGCTTTCTTTAAATGTTGAAATAAAATCAACCATCGGATTGATTCAATGGGATTTCATAGCCTCCAGTTTTGAATGTGGAGCTTCAATAGGGCAATCAATATTAAACATGATTGCTTCAGTTGCGGCCAACCCCTAAGTGGGCACAGGAAAGGATTTTAGATACTTTGGCTGCTTGGCTGGATATGAACCCTTTCCCAGTCCAGAGAAAAGGACATCACCAGGGGTCTCATTTATAAAGCTCTCTGTAGATTCCATCCTAAAAGTGTACATAGGCCAAAAAGCTAGTTTTGTGTACACACAAAGATTTCCGATTTATAAAACCATGCGTACCCCAGAACCTGTGCAAAAATCCAGCATACCGGTCAGGCGAAGATAGTACCTAAGAACATCTCCACCTCGTCTCCTCCCGAAATCACCTTCTAGTTTTACTATGCATAACATCATCTGCATATCATTGGATGCATATCCTCTTCCACGTGACACCATGTTCAAGACGTCAAAGGAACAACATATTAAGGAAATATAGGAGATACAGACTGTAAATGCCATTTGTGCCATACATATTAATTGTATGCTAAAAATCATCGACCTTGTTATGTTTTAGAATAAATATATCTAAATAATAAACATGTTGTGTAAATAACGAGAGGTGAACGCAGGTCTATGCAGAAACCAAACGATAAGATGCTCCAAGACAACAAGATGCTGTCCAGTGCTAAGCTGTGGAAAAACCAGTCTTTGTATTGCCTTCCTTCTGATCCCAACATACGGAAAGATTGGATGAAGTTTATTTTTAATGAGATTCCAGTAAGAACTCGGTCCTTTGTTCACCTCATTTTACCATGGATTTGTTTCAAACAAGGCACATTGTGGGATTTTAACTGTGAGTAACTTTTTGTATTGTTATTACTAAATGGGCCCAGGAATTTATCCAGAAACCACTGTCGGTAAACACAATCCGCCGTGCCATATGCAGATGCCAACAAAAGCTCTATCATGTAAAAGAAAGACATATGTGAACATGGTCCAGAAGCGCCGTCATGTCCTGTGAGCCAAGGCTCATTTAAAATGGACTATTTCAAAGTGGAAAAGTGTTCTATGTTCAGACGAGTCCAAATTTGACATTCGTGTTGGAAATCATGGACGCCGTGTCCTCCAGGCTAAAGAGGAGGGAGACCTTCCAGCGTGTCATCAGTGTTCAGTTCAAAAGCCAGCATCTCTGATGGGATGGGGGTGCATAAGGTGTGCATGTTCTGAAAGGCACTATGAATGCTGAAAGGTATATGAAGCTTTTAGAGCAACATATGCTTCCCTCCAGATGACATGTATTTCAGCAGGACAATGCAAAACTACACACTAAAGCTATTACAACAGCATGGCTTCATAGTAGAAGAATCCAGGTGCTGAATTGGCCTGCCTGCAGTCCAGATCTTTTACCTGTAAAGAAAATTTGGCTCATCATTAAATAAAAAATATATCAAAGATGACCACAATCTCTCCAACAGCTGGAAACCTATATCAGGCAAGAATGGGATCAAATTCTAACATCCAAAACTCCAGAAACTACCTCGTAACCTCGTAATTGATGCCCAGATATCTTCAAACTGTATGGAAAAGAAGAGGAGGCGCTATACGATGGTAAACATGCCCCTGTCCCAACTATTTTGAAACCTGTAGCAGGCATTCAAATTAGAAATGAGCTCATTTTGTGCATAATATTTCTCAGTTTAAACATTTCTGTTATCTATGTTTTATTGTGAATAAAATATTGGCTCATGTGATTTGAAAATCTTTTAGATTTAATTTTATTCAAATGTAAATAACGTCAACATTTCCGGAATTTGGGTTGTAAATCACAGCAGCATCCATCTGTGAAGGTCGTAGACTGTCAAAATACACGACTATTAGCCAATCATAGCAGTGGGCATTTACTTCTGAGTCTACAATCTGCTTCACCTATATTAAAATTGAAACCAGTTATTTTAAATTGTAGTAGCAAATAATTCAATTTCTTTTTCAAATGTAAAGATTTGTTTTGCAAAAAACATACAAAATTGTTTCTATTTATGGCCATAATCCATATTATGTTTATAGATTTGGATGGTCATATTGTGTCACCACATATTGTGCTAGTATAAGAATATTAAGCAGTGTCTTGCATGACCAGCATGATGGTTCGCCCATTACTGGCCTTTAAGACAACCTTTGATCAGGTAGTCTAAATGTTAAAGCACACTCTGATAGAGAGACTACTTCATCATACTCTGAAGATTATCTTGTTATCTAAAGAGCCGTTGAGAATTGCTTGAGTTTGTATTTATTTATTTATCGGTTGGTTGGTTTGGTTGTTTGGTTTCATTTTTCACTTACCATTTTTCATACCCCTTTGAAAATATGTGTTTGTCAGTCCAAAAATATCTCCTTATGACTTTGGTTTCCTTTCCACCAACATTGAAAACACACACACACACACACACACACACACGCACGCACGCACGCACACACACACACAAATAGTTTTGTGTCGAGACAAATAGTTATCTCAGCCTCTTGCTGAGAAGTTTTACAGCGGGTCAGTTCACACAACCTTGTCAAACAAAAGTAAATACAAAAATCATAGTAAACAGATGCAGTAGCTGCATGCTATTCTCTGTGTAATCTTGTCTTTGTAAATAATCAACAGATCTTATCTCTGCAAAGCTACTTAAAAAAAAGACAGATGGAATCAAAGCTTCAAGATGCTGATGTCTCTTTCAATCTTTCTGTCACAGATTCTTCCCCTCCCTATTTCTCTAAAATAAAAGATCATTAAGTGCAGTCTGTTGTTTATCAGTTAACTTATTTAAAGCTTAGGAAGGCGATCCAAGAATTAATAAACTATTATATTTATTTATATCGCTGGTCGAATGGAGAACTTCAGTGTCATGTCCCTATCTTTGCCTGTGTATTTTAGAACAGGATGTCCAGTGTTGTGGAGCAGACGACTGTTATCCTGCAGACCTCCTTTTGTGCATAATACATTTAAACAGTCATTGATTCTAGAGGAAGAGGTTGGCAAGTGTCCAGTTATTTTATAAATCGCCAAAGCAATTTCACCAAGAGAAAACAGGCAAGATAAGAGTCACTCTGTCAAACAAACAGATTGTTCATTTATTTGAATGATACAATCTAAATGTGTGCATTTGTGAGTGCCGCCTCACAACAGGCCTAAACAATACGACTGTTTACACATTTGGGGTCATTAAGAATGTTTTTTCTTCTTCTTAAAAAAAATATATATATATATATATATATATACATATATCATTTCTTGTCACTTTTAATACATTTAACATGTCATTGGCGACAAAATGCTTTTATTTTGTTAAGAAAAATGAAAAAAGTACCACCTTCTAAAAAAGGCACATCAGCTTTCAACATATAACAATAATAATATTAAATGTTTCTTTGAACACCAAGCAAAATCAGCATATGATTGGAGTACATATAATATATAAACAGAAAAGCAATATTGCTGTTTTTTTATCAAATAAAGGCTGCCTTAATGAGGCTAAAATACTTTCTTCAAAAACATTAAAAAATCTTAACAACCCAACATTTTGTGTGCTTCAAAAAACAGCTTATTCTAAATAAAAATGGTACTTTAGTTCAAATGATCAGAAAATCTGCCCATTAGTATGTTTCGATGACATCATGATTTAAAAAAGGATGTCATTTTGTCATGTTCATAACTTTCAAGTTGTTGTGAAGATGTTTTGAAGGGACCTGTTACAGTTCTAAATGTGTAAACACACAACAGAAATTGGTGCAGATTATTCTACCTCATTTTGTAAGCTGTACAGTCTGCAGAAGTGCTATAACACTGTCTTGTCACACTTTTGATTACTAAGTCTTTGATTGCAAGAACATTACTGCATATATTCAAGAACAAAATAACAGTGGGTTCCAGTGGGGTGAAAAAAATATTTAGACTTTGCTCTGCACAAAGAATATACTGTTATTAAAGCAAAAAGGAAGACTAAAAAATAAGTAGAAAAACATTTAATAAAATACATTTATGATAACTTATAAATTCAACTTTTCAATGAAATGGATTCATTGTGATTTATTATATTTTTTTTAATTCTAAATTGAATGTGGTCTTGGACTTTGGGATTCCACTGTATTACAATTTACAGAGAGAGAGAGAGAGAGAGAGAGAGAGATGCATGCTGAAAAGTATCACACTCAACAATCTACAAAAAGAGCTCTACAATCTGCTCTAGAAAAAGTCACAGATGCTGACGTACATTTTTTATAAGTTTTATGAGGGTTGAGATGATTCCCTTCCAAACTTACGAATGAGGCTCCAATGGGAAGTTTTGTTTCTGAACCGTACACATAAAATGTTAAAACACTCATTGTTTTGTTATCAGTTATATAATCTCTCCTGACATTTCTTGCTTGCATCCATACGGTTCAATTTTTGCCTTCTGACGTGTTTCATCAATAATGTCATAACTGCAATCTCTCACATTCTGTCCAGCGCCAGCTCCTCCGATCAGAATCATGACAGGCATTTTGTTGACAGATTCTGTCTTCTGTACTGTTTATGATTTAAACGTTTCTCTTTTTTTATAACTCCCCCTGGATGCCAGTTATGTTGGTAAGCTGTTTTCATTGTACTGCATTTTAAGCTTTATGTATTCCAAAATGATTCAAATGAAGATAATCCAAAATAAAGTAGTCCCTTGAGTAGTTAATTAAATGGTTTGTTCTTTTTGACCTTATTACAGAGCAAACATTCCTCTTATTGCTACAGATCTGGAACTAGTTGTACTGACTGAGTACAGTAAGTATATTATGGCATGTAATGTGATATTTATTAAAGTATGATTGAATGTTACTTGTGTTCATAGCTGTTATCTATCATCTTTTGGTTATAGTATCTTTGAATTAAATTACACTCACAGGTGTTATATTTGTCCCCAATACAGAAAGATCTCAGTAATATGAATATTTGACAAATGTACCATTACTGTAATTAAAAGACAGCTGTTTAACTATACCATCATCGTGACAAATCAAAATCGTAATGCACATTTCATGCTTAATGAGTTTGTCACTCCAGTCCTCATATTGTTCTGTAATTCACATCAACTCATGAGTTATCAGAAATTATTAATCTTTGCAAATATGCTTGTGTTCTTATGAACCCAATTTTGCAACAGTTGGCATCGACAATGACACAGTGTAGAAAGGCCCTATAGTGTCAATCAACAAAAAAGGCTAAATATCACAGCTAAATGCCATTATGGTGTGTTGTCTCTCATCACTGACTGCAGATTGACATTTTACCCCTCGTATCAGAAGAAGCATCCTTTGTGAGCCACTGCCTATTGCTTTAATAAAATGACCTGGAAATGCCGCAGTAGTCCCATCACGATACAGTCAAGTGTTCATCCGTCAAAGAGTCTTTCTGAGCTACGAAACTTAAAGGTTACTTGAAGTTACTGAAGCTATAAAGAAGCTTTGTGTCTTTGATTTGTCTGTCAAGACAAATGACAGCAACAATGATATGTCTGGTGGTTTCTCCATTATTCATTATAGCATATACTGAGTTCAGTGTTCAGACCACACTGAAAATATGCATCAAAATCTAATTTAAACATGGAAACAAACAAAGTGGAGTAAAAAGAGGCAGAACAGAAACACTTTCATTAGTGGTCACAGACGTTTTGACCCCAATGTGTTAACTTTTGTGGATTTGTTTAATGAAGCATTACTAAAATATCTAAATTTATAAAACTGTGTGGTGAATATGTTTGGAGGGCGGGGGGTTAATATTGAATAATATACAGTGTGTTTAGTACAAAAGTATATACTGAATTCCATCATTCTATCAATGATAGAATTCAGTATACAACACACTGTTTGCATTTAGAAAAAAAATGATATGCATTTCCATTATATCCTTTATGGAATATTTAAGTTAATTTGAGTCCTGCTTTGTGTTTGTTATTGTTTTTTGGGTGGTCTTGGAAGTCACTTCCTATGTCTAAAATCTGTGTCATTTTGATATGAAAATAGCCATTCATTCAGTAGTTGAATCTTCCCAGATCATATATTAAAAACAAAAAACAGAGCATACAGCAGTGACTCCATGTGATCAAAGCATGTGCTTCCCTTCATGTGAAGTTAAAGATGTGCTGTTTGTTTTATTTCCTAATGAGGGATTGTGTGATTTCCCTTGCCATAGACGGGGTGTCGCTAGTGGGGGGAGGGGGGGCTCCCCGATATTAGGTGTTGTTTTTTTTAATTACAGCCCATTCGAAACAGCATAAAGCAAATACTCCAAAAGCGCGAAGCAGCTTTCCCTGATGCATCCGCCAGCCGCGCGTCAAAGCAGAGCGGGATCCTCTGATCAATACCTGTACAGCGCTGACGCACCGCGCTTCTGCCACGATTTATAAGAGATAAACAGCACGTCACTTGATCCATTCAGATGTGACTCAGAATTGTTATACAGTCGTGTGATATGAGAAAGGTTAGTGATGCTGGCTGAAAACAGACATGACAATGAGGTATATTGCAAAACGCTAATAGCTTGCCAATTCAGCACCATAGTAATTTAACTTTAACTTATTAACACTGTATAAAAAGCCTATGTGTTGGCAGAAATGTATCCATTATGTTACTGTTATTACATATTGGGGAATATGCTATTTTAATTTCATAGAAGCTGTATTGTAGTTACTTTATGCTTAGGATTTTTTTTTTACTACAACTTTTATAGTTTATTAGCCTAGTGGGCTACTTATTTTAAAATCCGTATAACTGGTAATGAAGACCAAGGTTTTACTTCTTGTGACATCTTCCCGTTAAACTCTGTATATTTCTTTCTTTTTAGATATTTAGTTCCAGTGAATGTTAATTGACGTACAATTTTAATTCAATAAGGGCATGATTAAAAATAAACATCTTATAAATAATATCTTAGAAATATCTTAAAAAAACAACAATGTCATTCCAAACCTGTATGAATTTCTTTCTTCTGTGGGACATAATTTGAGAAATTCAATAATTGTTTGTCCTTATAGTAGAAATCAAGTGTAACCAAAATGGTTTGGTAACATTCTACAAAATTGTATTTTGTGTTCAACAGAACAAAGTCTATGTGAAAAATATGCATTATTAAGTTTGGTACATTTGTAGTGAATTCAGTAATATCTATAATTTCTGTCCTGTGTAATTTATTCATTTATTTACTCCAATTGAAGGCCCTATGATCCATCACCCAAAAAGTTTTTGGACATTTTACGATTGCAACTCATATACACCATAACTGAATGTGATTTTGAGGGGGCTACATAGCAAATTCAGTGCACAGGGCCCAGAATTCCTAGCGACGGCCCTGGCCATTGAACAGTGATTTTTGATGATTGGTGTTGTAGATTAATAGTTACAAACCAACAAACAATAATGCAGTGCGCTTATTTTCCATGCAGACTTTTGTTTAGATGATAAATGAGCTCAGGAGCAAGGAGTTATGTACTAAGACATTCATCTCACCTGGATTTCTACTGAAAAGACTTTAAACTCTGTAATGCAAGAAATAGACTGTTTGGGGAAATGTTTGGATGCTCCCAGTGTAATGATGGCAGTCAGGTGTGTTAAATTGCTTCATCTTTGTCAGGCATATGTACGTTTGATACAATTTTATTTTGGGATTATTGTGCAATATCATCATCTTTTGAATAATTGAAATTTTATTTTTACAACTTTGTATCTCACAGTTTATTTTTCATTTGTGCAATATTATTGCTCATTATTTTGACATTGCAATTTTAACAAGAAATGGGAATTAAAGGGAATTAAAAAAGATTATCAATTCAATGGAATGAATGCAAATTGTTCTTTTTAATGATTATAGATAATGATAATTCATAATCTTTTGTCTGATTATCAGCTTTAATTTTAAACATAACTTCAGGATCAATCAGGAAAGCTTCAAACAATCCAAAGCGTCTGTGTTCCAGATGGAGGTACAAAAATGAAACACCCCTGAGACGAGACAGATTGAATGACTCATGTGTTTGAGAAAAAATAAATAAATAAAAATAAAATAGAAACAACAACCAAGGGCAACAGATGCAGCCATTAGCTCAAACCTTCCTGCAAGAAAACACTGGACTCTGTGTGGATCTGAATGGACACATTGTGCCTTTCAAATCAAATCAATTTGAACATGGTTTGAGGTGGGAGAAAAAGACTGTTTGTGCTCCATTTGCCACCATTAACATCCTTAAGATGCTAGGACCCCTACTTCTCTCTTGTTTATCTGAAACAATAAAACATTGTTATTCAAGCTTGTCTGTAGGTAATTGGGTGTGTTCTGTCTGAAAAATTGTTATGTGGATAGCAAGTGAAAATCTCTTTCATTTTGCATCTGTCTGAGTATTTTCTTTATGATCAACAAAGTATGTTGACTACAGATATTTCCCTTTTATTAAATAATGCCAAGGGCAGTAACAGAAATTCTCTAGAAGTTCTGTTTTACTCAATTTAGAGAGGTCAGACGGGTCCCAATCAATCACAGAGATAAGAATTTAGACCTGAATTCATTATGCGTTATAGAATGCTCATTTACAATCTGTTCCCATCAAACTGTCTGTGAGGAACTACACAGGTTCCTTGGGATTAATGAGCAGTGCTAACCTGGATTCAGTTCTTTATTATCCATTTTATTCATCAAACCAACATAAATACAAGATACACATAAAATCCCAAATAAAACACAAAATATATGTTTCATTGCACAACAATAGATCTTGATTATTTAAATAAATTATGTTGTTTTTATACTGAGCTAGTGATCTTTTATATCTCCTGACCCTAAATCGAACTCTCAAACAAACTTTCTGTATTTTTTTATTTGTATTATTACATTAGTTAATGTTTATCCAGCAGTGTTCCATTGGCAGGTTCCAACATTGTAGGCAAAACCTGACTTGAAATAAACTCACAAACAAATGATAAAAAAAGTCACTGTGACTATTTTAAAAAGTCTTCTACAGCTTCAGAGCTTTGCATAAAAAAAATAAAAATAATGAAGAGTATGTTGAAGCAACCCTGAGGCATGCAGAGTTTGTTAATTTGCATATCATCTGCATGAGTAATGAGTAACTAGGCAACACATACAGTTTGTGGAATGTTTAATATAATTACACATAAGGTAAACACATTGAATTAAATGTAAGACTGGTTGAAATAGTATTTTCTTGTAAAACAAACTACTAAAATAATTGACAATCATCTTTAAATATGATGATTCAAATGTATACATATACATATATATTGGTTCTTTTGAGCATTTGAATGTTTTAGCTTTGTGATGTAATACATAAGACTGAAGGCTAAAAGCCTCTAAGGCCAAAGCTATTTTCATTTGGAGAGAGTGGTTTACCAGAAAAAAAGCACATGCTGCACACGCCAGGACTCAGATGGTGTGATATGGGATGAAGCCAGTGAGATGGGCTTTTACTGCCGCTGAGCTGCCTAATCCTTTTAACTGTGAGCTGAGGTGTGAAAGCTGAATATTAGCTGCTGGTGATGATACAGACTGCTGCATTCCACAAGCATTTATTCACACAGCAGATGGGGGAACTCTATCAGTTAGGCTCTAACTGGCTTGATACTGTCCTGCATGCTACCAAACAAAATTCCAATGGTGCTTTCAGACCGTTTCTCACATAAACGCCACAATTGGCCATGCCTTACTGTAAGGCGCACTTACTTCTAGTCCTGTATTGAAGTAGGGAACACTATTAGCATTACTTATAAAGGCAAAAAAGACAAATTGGACCTAAACCTAAAATAAAAGCTCCAATCAGACGCACCAGACATCTCTCATGTGAAAATGGAAAACATTAGGTTTGCTATAGTCTGTTTGGTTTCTGTCTGTTCTCAAAGCATGACCGAGTCAGCTAAATTTTATATAATGACAATCCTTTAGAAGTTATATTTGGATAAAATTACTGTGGTTATTTCTAAGTCAAGTACATTGCATACCCTCCCCCCCCCCCCCCCAAAAAAAAAGATTCTGACTTGTAGTAGACTTCTTTTTTTTGACAAATTCCATTTAAATGGGCATCCTCAGAATCATTAATCATTACATGCAAAATAGTTTAATTGATTGTTTACTAATATTAATGAAGTCAAAATCTGCCACTAAATGATCTTTTAAGTGAGAGCTTTCATTATATTGAAAGTAAGTTCAGGTGTTTTACACACCACTGCATCCCATATATCCACTGTGTAATAATAATTCATAGTGTCAGTTTCATTCACATCTCTCAACATTTCCTATACTCCACAACCTTAGCAAAATAACTACCCTCTTCAGATCCAGCTCAATAAAATATGTTTTAGAAGCATGCAGTGATATTCATGCCCTTGTATTTTTTGCCCTCTATTTCATCTAATTTCAGCTTTATATCTTATCAAAAAAGAAAAAAAAGCGCTCTTTCATGTAGCTGGGGGAAGTGTTCAGGGGGGAATTCAAAGCACTTGTTTGTATAGATGCTGGAGCATCACTCCAGAGACCGTGTCAGTCTATGTCAGATAAAGCCCTTTCCTTTCTGCTTTTATTTAAGTTTAGTTGTCCATAATGGTGCTTTGTTGTGGATGAGTCATGTTTCTAAAAAGTATAGTGAAACATGCAAAAAAGTAAATACATTGATTTGTTTTTTATTATGTAAGCCAATTTAAATTCATTTCAGAGTGCCTTTTAGAAACATTTTTGCATTGTAAATGCACTTAACCAGGCTTGTAATACATATAATGGCCCTTATGGAGCCTCACAAACTCCTCTCAACACCCTCGACACCTTAAAGGAATAAAATGAAAATTTTCTCAGCATTTACTCACTCTCCTGGTGTCCCAGATGGATATGACTCCCTTTCTTCATATGAACAAAGATTTCTACAAAAAAATAATCCATCTTTGTGAGTCCATATAATGCAATTGTACAGGAGCTCCAAAGCTAATGCTTTAACAACCATGCAAAGCAAACACAACGAAAATCCATTGTGAGCCCAGTTGATGAATTAATGTCTTCTGAAGTGAAATGAGAGGTGCGTGTAACAAAACATATTAATATTTTAAACATTTCAATTATAAACCATTGATTGAAGTGTGGCATCAAAGTTAGCAAAACAATGTTGTCACAATAAATGCATTGCAATTACAATGCATTGCAATCAAATGTTTCCACCCACCTGTCTTTATGCAAAATTTGGGATATTGCATAAAAAGAGAAAAAAAAACAATGAATGGAAACACCAAGATTCACATAAATTCTAAAAATGTGCATACAAATGAAATGCTCAATTGAATTTGCTGCTTTACATTAAGCGAATGCCTGTAATAATTTAGTAACTTACAAAAAAACGTACAAAGTCATAAAAACATAATAGACTTACAAAAGAAGTAAATTTGAGGCATAAACTCATGCAATGCTGAAATGTAACTTTTTTTAAATAATAAATTCACCATGCTGAGATACAAGATGTGTTGAATGAAAATTCTCAGATTTTTGTATGTCTGGAAAACACATGATATTCATATGTGCTCTGCCCATTGGAACAGAAAATCTCATAACACCATAGTATCCCTTTAAGCTAAGTGGTAATCAAGGTTTTTATTGTGATGAAATATCACACTATACAATGTTATTATAAATATTAGCAATTGGGTCAACATGACCTTAGAAAAATAAGCCTCCGCTTTGACTACTTCATGTCGAATCAGTGATCGGGAGTTGCGACGTAATAATTATGTCTTATAATTAGACGTGGTTACTCAGTCATGCTGGTGTGTCTTGTAGAACAAAATAATTACAGGTTTTGGCCGCTTTTGAATACATTCAGAGTGGACTTGTGGTTTGGTGAGTGGATGAGTCATGTCTCCAGGCCATATTCATATTTTCTTCATCTTTGCGCTGCGTGAAGACAGAAGCTGTCAGAACGTTTACTTTATGGTATTTGCCGCACATACGTCGTCTCAGCTATGCATCTCGTAAATCATTTGGACGCATGCATGAGACACATAGACGGACTCCAGCACCTGATCCAATTCCCTCTCGCACACTGAGACGTGCAGATAGTCTTGCTGTAATTGTTGTCTTGAAATGTTTCCCTTCTTTGGCTCAGGGGCAGATTAAAATTAGTTTCTCCCCTCAAGAGGTCTTGGACAGCCCCCCGCTGCTCTTGTAGGGAATTTATTTTGTATCATAATGTCCTCTGAGAAGTACTGATGTCCACTGAGCAGAATAAGTCATTTATGAATACTTCATTCTGGATGAGTTGTACACACAGAAGTGAACTCATTGATGATGATGATCGCTCAGACAGTTCCTCTGTGTACTTCCTCTCAAATATAAAATGTTTCCACTGCCACGTTTTGAAGTGTCTGGATAACAGTCTAGAACATTTTTGGATTTTCACTTATTGTATTACTCCGCTTGTCTGTGTTTTCACATTCCAGGCTGTAACTATTGTTGTTTTTAAGGGATTTACATAAATCATTTAAAAGTATTGAAGGCAAAAAACAGCATAAACTGGAATCTGACTACTTTACATCAGTGAATGTTATAGTTGGAATAAACTAACAATTAGTGGCTAACACTTCGAATGTAATAAATTGTACACAAATAATTGCTACTTGTATCTTAACTCACACTGTTTTACATTAAAACCGAAGAGTCAATCAAGAATTCATGCTCGGCTTCTGTAAATAGTAAAGCTCTACTTTTTTGTCATCTAAATAATTTTGACTTTGACAAGCACTTTTAGACAGCTGACATAATTATTAACATTACTTTAAAAAAAATGTCACCCCCAAAAAAATTAATAACAAAATAAAATAACAAAATATTAAATATTAAATATATATATTTTTATAAAAAAATCTATATATTTGAATATAATATACTCAATGTATTATATCAAGTGATATATATATATATATATATATATATATAAAACTAAACAGGCAGGAACTATATACACAGGGTAATTACAAAACACAGGTGCAGGGGATTAATCAACGAAACTAAACAAGGAAGAGTCAACAAGACAGGAAGGTGACCATAAAAGGAAACAAAGGAAGAACTCAGGACAAAACATGACCAAAAACATAACACTATGCTGCGCTTCAGGCAACCCGTAACCCGTTTTTTTTCCAACCTTCTACCCGTGAAAGTGCACTGGAAAGGCAGTCAAACCCATGACTTCCCATCCGTGAACTCGTACTAGATCGATGTACTCCCAGTTCCGCACTCTGACATCACATATGAATAAATGATGCATTTATATAACGCTTTATTGTGCATTGCTGTACACCCAAAGCGCTTTACAATCATGTGGGGGGTCTCTCCTCAACCACCACCAGTGTGCAGCATCCACTTGGCCCCACATAGCCTGCAAAACAACAATGGCAGCCCCTACGGATGAGATATCTATGCAAGTGGTACACAGTTGGAAATAGACTTTCTGACAATATAACGTTGCAATCAAATTAATAATAATAAATAATAACCACACGATTATGTATTACAATGTTTTATGTCTGAAAAGATAAGTATGTCATGAAAGTATATCGCCACATGGGAATGTTGGGCACGGCTAACGTTAAGTGCTCAGGCGGTTTGGCGTGACTTGCTTGGAACGCTACAGAGTCGTGAGTCGTGGTTTGAAGTTGTGACTTACGGGTTCAAAAACCTGCCTGGAACACAGCATAACTCCACCCTCCCGAAAGTTATATATATATATATATACATTATTAATATTAGTATATATTACTATATATATACTGTATATATATATATATATGGCTTCTAACACTAGCTTGCTCTATTCTTTTTCTATTCTATATGTTTTCTTTTTATATATTATATAATTTAAAAAGAAACCTTGCTACATGTACTACGTTAAGCTAAGTGAGACTTGTTATAGCACTTGCATATCATTGTTCTTATTTATTGCTTCCATTTTGGATAAAAGCATCTACTAAATTAGTAATATATATATATATATATATATATATATAAGTATATGCCTGCATCAGACTCGCATCCCCAATTTAATTCCTCTTACAATAAACTCTAACAATCCAAATATCAGATCCAGGAACTGTGGCCCTGTGGTGATTGACCCCGAATATTTGTGTCCAGGCCAATCACTTTTGTAATTGTGATTTATTTATTTTGGGCCACATTACTGACATATTCCAGTGTTTACCATCCACATATTTGTTTGTGTCCACACAACGATATCAAGTGAAACGCAAGCTGTGCGTTGCATTTAACAGCCTGCTGTGCATTTCAGAATGCTGCATCAAAACCTATTTAAATCGATAATATTGGACTTTATTATTATTTCTTAAACTTGCACATGTCATACATCATATTTCAACCTTTTCATCAACCTTGTATTTCTTTCCACTAAATATCTTATGGTTATACCAAGTTCTGGCTACAGTGAATACAGTATTTATTTTACCCGGAATAATGGACTATTGTTTGGAGCACGTATTAAGCTAAGAAGCAAATCTCAATTTCAAAGGCAAGTTCAATTTTCCTCAATCCCTACATGATCCTTCAGATGTGTATCTTGATCCTAATTGACTCTGTTCATCTTGTTACACAGAACAAATATACAAATCTATAAATAGTGCTATAAAAGTAATCCCATGTTATCACAAGAAGACTTAGATTTGCTTTTTACATTACTGCAATAAAAGAATGCACAGTATATTATAGTGACATGCTTTTTTGTCCAATCACTAATCAAAATGCCAGTAGTGCATGGAATATATACAGAAAGAGAAAGAATACATGCATACATGTGTATAATTTCCTTATGTATCTATTTCTGCTTATCAGAGTCTGGAAAAATGCTCAAAAGATCCAGAGAATGTATTCCCAGTCTGGGAAACTCTGTGAGTCCAGGTCCTGAACCACTCTGTCTGCATCCACCGCTCTGGCCAAGAAAAGTAATGAGTGTTCTTTATGAGGAGACATCAGGTCTTAGCTAGTCCTCAGACTGTATTTAAGGTAACCTCTGCACATCTCTTTGAAAGCTATTCATCTAGATTTAGCTGTCTTGCCTTGACTGTTACGTGCAAGACTCAGAAATGAATGTGCCAAAGCTATTCTAATATGAAATCCTGCTGTGTGTCACTGGTATTCTAATGTATCTTTGCAGATATTTTCCTGTTTCCCATCATTTTGAAATATTATAGGCAAAGCAATGTTGCTTTTCAAAAGGCAACAGCAAAGTTCATAACTATTTTTCATAAATGTGAGGTATGTTGTCATGTGGTTTAACCATAAACTTTACAATATTAGTTGTCCAAAAGAGTAAGTTTAAATGTAAAAAAATATTCATTTATCTATAAAAAAAAAAACAACCTTATTTTCAATTCATTCATTCATTTATTCAACCATTATTTTGCTTTGTATTTATTTTATTTTAGCGAAAAAATCTATAAAACGCTGTTTAATAGCAAATTACAAATTGTCAACAACATGCAACAACATGCTTCACTATTGGACAAAAAACTAAATGTGTGTTCAGTCATTTATTTTATTTTATTTTAGTTTAATTAGTGTCTTTTTACTTACATGTATATTCATACATTTACCATCAACAATTATCCTATCCTAATCAAATCAGTGTTTGTTAGAGCAGCATTATTTTAGCATTATTGAGATTGTAATGTAGCTTTTGTTAATATTTTACATTTTAATTTATTTTGATATTTTCTGCTTTCGTGTTAAATGTTCTTAAGGTTTTAGTAATTTTATTGTTTCTTTAGTCATTTTGGTTAGTTTTATGTCTATTTTTAATTCCTTTTTATTTAACTTTTTTACTACATCAAGTTAAACTGGAAACTAGATGAATAGGTTTCTTTTATATTTTACTTTATTTCAAGTTAACTTTTTTCAAGCAATGAAATAATAGTATTTATTTATTTGCATAGTTTTAGATTTAGTTAACTATAATAACTCAGGTTCGGTTATTGTAGGTCTCAGTTCATTTTTGCATCTGTTACAATCTGAATGTCCTTTACATTAGTGAACTTATATTGACAGCAAATATAAGATTATTCAAGGATGCCTTTATGAATGTGTTTGAGGTTCTGTTTTTATGTGGTGTCGGTGAGTGAACTTATACCCACTGGCTCCAGCTGAAATCACAAACTATAGCAACAGATTTGTCTCAAACACAGAAATTCAAAACACTCCTATAATAATATATGGAATTCTTTATCTGTCACTTACTGTCAAAATTGGGCCTTGACACCTAAAACAATTTTCAAGCATGATTGCAACGTGTTTTAAGAGATTATGCATTTTTTCTTGTGTGACAGCAAAGGCTATCTTTCAAATCCAGTCCTCCCCAGTGAACTAAATTCTGAGTAATTCTTTCAGATTTTGGCTTTAGAGGAGAAATGTGGAAACTGAAGGGCAAAAGGCTTGACAGGCCACACAAAGACTGGTCTAGAGAGAGTTAGAAATGACTTAAAGGATGAAGTCACTAGATAGTTTGTCCAGATTTATCTGTGTGTATGTGTGTGTTTATGTGGGAGGGCACAAGCACACGCTAGTGTGTGAACTCGGCTGTTGAAACTGCCAGTTCAGATGCAGATTATTGGTAATACTGGAGCCCCCCACAACCCCCTAACCATCCTCAGCTGTGGGAAAATACTTCAGATGTCACCAGTGCACAACCTCATTCCCCTTCCCTTTCCAGAGACAGCATCGGCCAAGATAATAAACATCCCAAGCGTCCAGGCCTACAGAAAAAAAACAATGCAGAACTAGATTTTATGCTCAACTGCCCATTAAAATTGCATAGATGATGCTGAAATCATGATGAGACTGATTGGTTCTGTGAGGATCTCCAGACTGACAGAGTTGACAAGAGCATGTATGATAGTCTTCTTTATATCAGCAATCAATCTTACTGCAATTTCATCTGACCACCTGGGGAAACTTAAATGCATTGTCTTTAGTTAGCATTCAGACAGTTTGTTGATCTTGATAAATTAGACTTAGTTTTTGTTAGTGGTACGGCCAAAAGAAATACTGTTCAGAAATGAAAACGGCCTTGCAACACCAGCAGTTTTGTTCTTTTATGTCGTTAAGGGGTTGTGATTGTTCAAGAGGTTATGTCCTTAAAAATGACCTCATTATTAAATATAATGACTAAGTCAGTTATATATGTGCACTACCCTTCAACAATTTTGAATCGGTAAGATTGAACTGACCATGGTTTAAAAAAAACAATAATAAAAAAAAACAATTAAGCAGCTCAACTGTTTTCAACACTGATAATAATAATAAATATTTCTTGAGCAGCAAATCAGCATTTTAGAATGATTTCTGAATATTTGTGTGGAGTAATGACTGTTGAAAATGCAGCTTTGCGTCACATGAATAAATTATATTTTTAAATATATTCAAACAGAAAACATCTATTTGACAATATTAGTGATTTTATTGTATTTTTTTGCAAAAAAAAACAACAACTTTTGGTGAGCCAAAAAAAAAAAAAGTACAGGGAGACCAAATGTACAGATCTAGGTGGTCTTGATGATGATGTTTTTTTTTAGCCTGTTATTATTTACAATGATAACTTTTTCTTGCACTTGCACTTTTCTTCTGCCCCATCACATTTTATCCTAAACAAATGAGTTTTAAATAATGCAGCGTTTTTACCATCAGGTCACAGGAGCCGCCACTGTAACATATCACATCATAACACACCAAAGCACAGTGTGCAAAAGCAATCTATCATAATGAACAATGACCTTGAGCAGAGTCTAGAGCTTAACCAGAAATCCTTTCAGAAGCTTTCTGCATACGTTTAGAGGAAATCCTAGCCATGCTCATGGCCTGATTTAATTACAGAAGCTTTCTGGGTTGGAAATCCTAGTACAGAGCAGGCTAATCTTCAGAGCATAACATAATTTTACATTCTTATTAAAGAGATTAATTCGATTTTTATGATCCTCTACTGATGCACCCTGCATTTACTCTTTACACAAATTAGACATGTTTTCTATTAGGTCTTTTAGGAGGTTATTTACCATTTGAATACCAAATACTTTTTATTTTTTGACAAGAATGTAAAGTAGTAGTTCACAAAAATTTTTGACATCCTGTCACATTTTACTCACCTTCATGTTCCAAACCCATCAGATTGTATTTCTTATGTGGAACACAAAGAGTGATTGTACTGGTCGCTGTTTTCTCTGAAGCCTAATTAGTCCCCATGGGCAATGAAGCTTTCAAGTTCCCAAAAATGCTGCATCCAAAATCATACACTAATCGTGCACTATTTGAGGGGACAGCCATAGTGGTGTCCAGAACCATACAGCAGTGGTAATTATCAATTGCACTCAATAATATGTGCTCCCATATGTGCATCTCAATAACAGGTGTCAAATTTTGCTCCTGGAGGGCCACTGTCCTGCAGAATTTTGTTCCAACCCTAATTAAACACACCCGAATCAAGGTAATCAAGGTCTTCAGTATTACAAGAATCTTCCAAACAGGTAGGCTATTTTAAGACAAGCTGGAGTTTTATTTTAAGACAAGTCTGCAGGACCAGGATTGGACATTCCTGTGCTAGAGAATATGAACTGATGTGAATAGGGAATGTGTGTATAGAGTGATTTCAAATACAGCAACTCGATAACCAAATCAATCCCATTCATTTGACTGAATCATTAGGATTGGTTTTGTAAACTGAATCAATTGATTCATTAAAAAATCTGACTCAAAAGAACAACTTTTACAAATCAGATACTTTTAATAAACACATCAATGGTAACTTGAGTTTGTTTGTTTTCCAAACAATACACAAGCTAGCTATTGTATGACTTTAGAATAATGTTATATTAGTATTTATAGTTTTAAAAAATTTAATTCAATTTGTTTTTATTTTCTATTAGATTCCATGTTTTATTTTATTTATATACAAATACAAATTAAGCTCAGATGAGCTTAGTCCCCATGGGCAATGAAGCTTTCAAGTTTCCAAAAAGGCTGCATCCAAAATCATACACTAATCGTGCACTATTTGAGGGGACAGCCATAGTGGTGTCCAGAACCATACAGCAGTGGTAATTATCAATTGCACTCAATAAATCCCATATGTGCATCTCAATAACAGGTGTCAAATACACTAGGTGTCAAACGCTAACAACGGATGCCTCCCTCACGAGCTGGGGGGCTGTCAAAGTGCCCGCTCCGCCCTTAGTCTGTGGCAGGGTCCTCATCTCATTTGGCACATAAATGGAAATGCTGGCCATGATTCTAGCATTGAAACATTTTCTCCCAGACCTGAGAGGCCATCATGTGCTAGTTCGCAACAGACAACAAATAGGTGGTTTCTTATATAAACCAGTAGGGGGTCTGCGGCCACGCCCCCTTTTCAGGCTGGCACACCAGATCCTTCTGTGGGCCCAAGGGAAGCTGCTCTCACTAAGGGCAGTCTACATCCCGCACATTAATTAGGAAGCAGACATCCTGTCAAGACAGGGTCTGAGGCCCGAGGAATTGAAGCTCCACTCATAGCTTCCGGTCTCTCAACTGAGGTTGTTGAGACCGTACTCCAGTCCAGAGCTCTCTCAACGAGGAAACTGTCCTTGGAGCAGATTGTGTTCACTTCATGGTGCGGAAATCATCAGCTGCTTCCAGTTAACTACCCCTTTGGTTAAGTGCATGCAGGAACGATTCTCCACAGGTTGGACCCCCTCCACCTTTAGAGTGTTCGTGGCGGCCATAGTGGCGTACCATGTCCCCTTTGTATGGTGGCATGGGCATACTCTTTCCCAAAGCGTTTTGCGATGTAGCTCGAGTTCCTGAAGGGGAACGCCACTAGGTCACTTCTGTATCCCCAGTTCCCAGAGGGAACGAGATGCTGCGTCGTGCTGCCATACTTCCAGCATCCCTGTGAGCGACTTGCTTCAACTTTTCAGAAGCTTACGTTGCTTGTTTCAGATATGCTTTTAAACTCTCTGTTCTCTACGTCAACCTGTCCGTGAAGTTTTGCCATTCCATTGGACTTACACACATGTTTCAGAGCATGGGAAACCCAAAGCGTTTTGCGACGCAGTGTCTCGTTCCCTCTGGGAACTAGGGTCTAGACATAACCTACTGACGTTCTCATTGGTATTTTAACTCTTTCATGCTCGAATTATGGAAAACACTATATCAATTTTTTTAATGATTCTTTTTATTACTTTAATATGATGCTAAAATTGAAAACCATGCAACAACATAAAGCCACAGCTGACAATATGGAATATTGTGTTTTTTTATGGCATGTTATGCTATTTATATCAGCTCAGTTATTAAAAACAATAATATTACAATATAATAACAATAAAACACGTGTTGTAGGAATAATAACAGTAGTTACATATATGCGGAAACCTATTAGGAATATGGGCAAATCATGAAAAACATTCACTGCTCTCACTGTCACTGTCACTTCCACTGTCCACTGGGATATTCTCTATTATTCTGTACTGACTCCTTGCTGTCCCTGTTAGGAAGGCAAAATGCAAATCTGTCCTCCAAATGTATGTGTAAACTTGCCATTTAATTCTGTAATATGTATTTTTAAATGGTTATTAAATTGTTATGTATATGGATATATTTGTTTTAATACAATATAAGACAATTCATAACATCTTTGAAAAAAAATAGAATAGATATATACTAGTAGGTTACAAAAATCAGACTTTATGCAATCTGACTCCACTGTTGCATTGCATGATGTCCATATTCATAATACTTTACTCACAGATATGCCTGGGGCATTTAGCACATGGCCATCGCTGTCAGCCATATTGGGATTAATGATGTCATTAAGCAATTAATATTTGGAATGCAAGATAGTAGCCACTGTTACAATATTACTGTCAATCTACTGACACTACCCTCAAGTGGTTTGGAAAAATTTAGGGTTCATGATAAATGAACCCTAAATGGAGTTAAATGAACTGTCCACAAATGTGGACACCATGCATGAAAGGGTTAAATGCAGTGGTATAAATTTAATATGTTAATGCAGATTTTTTTTTACCAACATACAAACGACGAGGGGGATATGCTTTACTCAGTGTATATGGAGCATATGTGATGGAGATGGAAAAGATCCAGATACCTAGGGACCAGGTGGCCATCAATTAGTGGGGGTTTGGAGATGACATCCCTAAACTTCAGCACTTGCCCCAATACACTAGGCAACCCAAAGCTGTATTTATGGCAGCACTGGCAAGGCAATATTAGCATCAGGTGTGCCTCATCATGTACTGCAAGCAGCGTTCAGTTTTCATGTCCTGCATCCTGGCCACATGCTCCTGTTATGAGCCTGGATAATGATGATAAGAGGGTTGGTAGGTCCTCTGTCACGAAGAGTAATTTGTGTGTTCACCGGTCAGAGAGGACCGACTTCTTATTTATGGATGCACATTATTATGATCTGCTCTTTGGAATTGAAAGTTTGGGTTGTTACATTTAATTCACTCATAATATTTTGTTTAATTTGAGATTTTATTGTGCTGGTTAAAAATGCTTTGTTAAAGTATTGTAAGGATAAATCCAAATGCATGGCTGTATTATTATAGTCATAACTTTTCCATTTGGCAGGAAAATAATAATTTTGGTTGATATAATTGAATGTCTCAAACTCATTACAGGTACTGTAGAGGTTGTCACAGAGATCTGCCACCAGCTTTAAGCAAGTAAAATGTAGAAATAGAGTGCAAATTGAAGAGATGGCAGATGGAGATGGTCTCTCAAAGCAGATGGGATAAAAAACCAACATAGGGTAATGAGAGACAAAAGGGGATTCACAGAAGCAATTATATAATCTACTATATACTGAGAAATATGTGTTTGCACTCATTTATTTATATTAAATGACACTGTATTATTTAAATAATTTAATAAAATGTATTGCAAAATAGTTATGGCTGTACAATTATTATTAATGAATTATATTTATGTATATACATATATGTAAGGAGGACGTGTTGTATCGTGAGCTGATCATCAAATCATGGCTGAAGGAAGTTGTTAGGCATGACGCAAAGTGTAACAACGATTACCATACAATAAAAAATATTAAAACCAAAAATGTATAAATTGAAATGTTACTTTTTTAAAACAAGTTTGTTAAATGCTATCTTTCGCAAAAAAAAATTCTTCCTGACAGCAACAGTAAACGGCAAGAGAATGATGTCTAACATGTCTAATCTAATGGAGCTTAAATAAAAACAGAGAATAGGAACTCTTCTTATCAGCGGAGTCATTTTTTTTAACACCATATATATTTCTCACACACATACAGCTGCTTATCTCTCAGCATGA